>PVJA010011230.1:0-42928 GCA_004027025.1 Myocastor coypus
TGTGTATAAATATTTTTTTTCTTTGATCCTTGCCTCCTTTACCCTTTCCATCATTGCAGTTTTTCTTTTCTTTTCAGCGGCTCCTTCTCAACTTACCATATTCATTGCATATTTTGGATCTTATTCATTCAATTTCTCACACTAGGGAGACAATACAATGTTCACACATGTGGGTCTGATTTATTCCACTTATGAGTATGGTCTCCAGTTGCATCCGTTTACCCATAAAAATCTCCAGTTTATCTTTCTTTATGGCTGAATAGTACTCCGTTTTTTCCTTTTAAAACATTTGTTTTAAAGAAAAAAGAGTGAAAACAAAACAAGACAACACACAAAACAATAAGAATGATACAGAATTTCAAAGCAAGACGATAGGAAATTAACAATTTTTTTTTGTATTACATATTGTAATCTTCAAAGTAATTTTCAAATTACAAGACATAGACCTGAAAAATTGATCAAGCAATTGAACGTTAACTGTTCCTTTCAATAAGCAGATAGAAATTGATAGTACAGTTACATTAGTGATATTATGTAAATATATATATTTTCCCTTCATTCTTTTCTACTTTCTTTCATCACAGTTATTCTTTTCTTTTGAACAATTTCTTTCCTTTCACAATATCTACTGTACCATTTATATTTTATTTACTTTTTTAGGTCCTTACATTAGAAATACAATACAATATTTATACCTGTAGTTTGGATTTATTTCACTTATGAGTATGATATCTAATTGCATCTATTTACCAATAAAAGCCTTCAGTTTGTCTTTTTTATAGCTGAGTAATACTCCACTGTATAAAAATAACACAACCTTGTTATTCATTCCTCTGTTCATGGACATTTGAGTTGTTTTTAAGATTTAGCTATTGGAAATTACAATGCTATAACCATGGGTGCACATATATCACTGTGTATCACTGTGGTAAGGTGTTATTAGTTTCTCTGAAAAAGTTCAGGAACTTGCTGCACTGAGTTCCACAGTAACTGTATCAGACTACATGCCCACAACAATGGAGAAGGGTTTCTTTTTCCCCACAGCTATTTCAGCATTTGTTGTTGGTTGATTTCTTGATGATAGCCATTCTTTCTGGGATAAAGTAGAATCTCAGCATTGTTTTAATTTGCATTTCTCAAAAAACAAGTGCTGTTGAACATGTTTTTATGTATTTATTTGCCATTTTTATTTCTTTTTTAAGAGGAATATGAAGCCGGGTGTAGTGGCGCATGCCTGTAATTCCAGCACTTGGGAGGCTGAGGCAGGAGGATCAGTGCGAGTTCGAGACTAGCCTGGGCTACCAAAATGAGCTCAAGGCCAGCCTGAGCTGCATAGTGAGACCCTATCTCAAAAATAAATAAATAAATAAATGGAATATGAAACTATTTATTGACCACTGCTCATCTTTATTTTCAATAAAGCAAACAATATACATTAGGATAACATTCTGACTACTACAAAGCTGTTTTCCTGGCTTCTGCTGAAAATAGCAACCTGAATACTGAAAGTATTGAGCCTACATGGAAGGAACAAGCTGGGGTCAAGAAAAAACATTCAGGGCAATAGTTTAGATTACACCTATTTGGCTAGGTCCTAAATTGTGAACACTTTCAGCCACTCAGTAGGTTTCTGTGAGCCGAGTCTTAAGACCTACATGAATCCTGACTTCTGAGGGCAGATTTCAACTTGCTGTGAAGTAGTGAGTCTTCAGGAATTTTTAATGTTCCCTTCTTAGGTCTTCCTTAGCAAATTCAAACAAACCAAGTTTTGACTTGCTACCTTATTTGGGTGGAGAAGTTGTTGGTAGAGATAATTTTTTTTTTTCTGTTCAGGCTGGCCTTGGACTCACTTTGTAGCTCGGGCTTGTCTTGAACTTCCAAGATCCTCCTGATTCAGCCTCTCAAGTGCTGGATTACAGGTGTGCACCACCATGTCCAGCTAAATAAGACTTTTTTGGGTGGTATGGTGGGGGGTATTTTTTTGTGAATGAAGACAGATACAGATTCTGATACGGCTGCTTTGAAAACATCTTCTTTAAACTGTCCAATTAATCATAAAACCATTTATTTAACTTAAAAGTTATGGCTTCAGGAAAACTTTCTATTTAACTGGAAGTGATTGCTTAGAATAATGGCATCTCAAACATGCGGTTATCATCCATAGTTTTTGTTTTGGTGAATATTTAAAAACAAAACAAAAACCACTTACATAAGAATTTTATTTATATACACACCAACAAAAAACTCAGAATGTCCCTTAAGCATATGAGCTAAAGCATGAGTTCTGATTTGGACTATGGACAATTCCCCTGAACATTTAGAGAAGCAGAGTAACTGTATCAGGTTACCAAATGCTCTTTTTTGATAAAGGAAGCAACTACAAAAGCTTAATTTATTTGCTCAAAGTAACCAGTGCTATAGATGCAAAGGAAAACTCAATAATTCCTCCAAATACTACTTTCAGATCTGACGTGTTAAACTGGATTTTCATCAGAATGTTTATTCCTACTACTAAATCAAAATCAAGACCCATAATATGTATATAAATGATGTAAACTATTGAGCTTCATCTTCCAGACAAGAAGACCCAGTTAGTCTCTTCATAAAAAGCAATTAGAATTTGAGGACATTTCCTATTTGCCTCTTTTGCCAGCACCACGTCAGCCTGAAGTTTTCCACTTCATGAGAAACATCAGCTCTCCACTGCTGTCTGTGGCGCCAATTATTCATTCAGGCTCAAGACCTCTAGCAAAACCTCTAGGTTTTGTCAGCAGCTTCTCTTTTGATTTTTGACTTGCTGTCATCAGATTCACTGTCAGATAAAGATTTTCTTTTTGTATTTCCTTATCAGCTTTTTGCAAATTACAAAATGTGTCAATTAACTCTGGATAATGTAAATTTTCTTCAGGTTCCCATGTGTTGTCAGCATCTGTGAATCCCTTCCACTTCAGAAAATACTCCACCTTCCCATTCACTACGCATCAGTCTAGTACTTTTTCTGCCACTAACTCTTTAGGTTCTGCTCCCGCTACCTTTTTATTTTTTCCATTTTGTTTCCATCTCATTTTCTGGCAACACAGTGTTACTGGAGGCCACTTTTTACTGAAGACTTCAAGAGTTTTTACTCACGACCCTGGATGCTTGGTCACAGCTCTGCAGTCTTGACCTGTGCGCCTGCAGCTCCACTCACACCCAAACCGTACTTGTATTTCTTCATCTCAGAAGTCTGTATTCATCTCACATGACTATTTTGGGATTGAGTATTTTAATTTGGTGGACCTGCTTTTTAAATTCTTTATATGTTCTAGATAAAAGTCCTTTATCTGAGGGACAGTTGGCTATAATTTGTAGGTTTTCCTTTTGACTTGCAAAACCTTTTCAATGAGATCCCATTTGTTGTTTCTTTGAAATATTTCCATGCAGTTAGGTTTTTGTTCAGGAATTCTCTAACTACCTCTCTGTCTTCAATATTTCTGTCTACCTTCTCTTCCAGTAAATTTAGCGTTTCTATGTTAAAATTTAAATCTCTATCCATTTTGACATTGTTTATTGCATGGTGCTAGACATTGGCTTAGTTTTAGTTTTCAGCAGGTGGAAAAATTGTTTGTAGCACTTCATCAAAGAGACTCTCTTCTAGTGAACTTGCGTTGCTCCTTTGTCAAACAGAGGTGGCTGAGTGGCTTGGGGTTGCACCTGGATCTTCCGTTCTTCTCTACGGATCCTCATGTGTTTTTTTTGGTTTTTTGTTTTTTTGTTTTTTCCAGTACCATGATGATTTTATCAGAGTAGCTTTGTAGCATAATTTAAGGTCTGAGATTGTGATGCCTACTGATATGCCTAAGTTGCCACAAATAGCTTTTGCTAGTCTAGGTCTCTTCTGGTTCCAAATGAATTTTGGTAGTGTTTTCTCTAATTCTGTGCGATATGCTACTGTATTTTGATTGAGATTTCATTAAATCTGCATAGCAGCTCTGGGAGTATGGCCATTTTCACTATGTTGGCTCTTCCTATCCATGAGCAAGGGTTATTTTTCCATTTTCTGATATCCTCCTAAATCTTTTTAAGGACATTATCTCTGTATAAATATTTCACATCCTTTGTTAGATTCATACCTGCATATTTCATTTTTTGGATGATATTGTAAAGGGTGTGCTTTCCTACATTGTGAGTTTTTTGCTTGTGCACAGGAATGCTACTGACTTTTGAGTGTTAACTTTGTATCCTGAAACTCTACTGAATTTGGATATTAACTCTAGAAGTCTTCTGGTGGAATTTTTGGGATCTACATAGAGTAACATCATCAGCAAATAATGATCATTTAACAACTTCTTGTCCTACATTAGCTTGTTTACTTGAACTCATTCTGTTTTCATGATGCATGAGTTCATTACTATACATTTCCCTCATAGGACTGCTTTCATTACATCCCTTATGTTTCAGTATATATTACCTACAATATAATTTAATTATATGTACTGTTTATATCTTTAATTTCATCCTCTGTGTTCAGAAAGTTGTTGTTTGATTTCCATGTGTTTATGTAGTTTCTGTGATTTACTGTGTCATTGATTTCCAGTTACATTGTGCTATGGTCAGATAGTATGTGTGGTATGATTTCAATTCCTCTACCTTTATTGAAATATATTTTGTCAGCTAAAATGTGGTCCAATTCTGATGTTTTGGGGTGGATCATTCTGTAGACATCTACAAGGTCAATTTGTTCATAGACTCGGCTTTGGTAGTTTTTTTTAATTTACTGTTACATATTTGTTATACATATGATTGCTTGCTTTTTTTTTGTTGTTGTTGTTGTTGTTTGTTTGTTCTGTGGTGCTGGGCATTGAACCCTTGGCCTTGTGCATGCAAGACAAGAACTCTACTGCTGAACCATGTCCCCAGTCTTGTAGGCTTGGCTTAATTCTATTTCTTTGATTTTTTTTTTTTTTGGTCTAGTTGTTCTATCTATTTGTGAAAGTGGGATATTAAGGTCCTCCACTACAATTGAGTTACTACAATTGAGTTACTACAATTGAGTTCATATTAGTTTTATGTTGCGGGGTGAACCGACATTTGGTGCATCAGTATTGAAGCTTGTTATCTCTTCTTGTTATTTTTCCTTAGCAGATATGTAGCAACCTCCCTTATGTGTTTTGATCAGTTTTGGCTTAAAAATTGGCATTGTCTACAAATAGAACATCTATCCTTGACTTTACCTGTGTTTCTGTGGCATGGAAAATTGTTTTCTATCCTTTGACTTTTACTCAATGAATTTCTTTTTGATTTAAATGTGCTTTATGAATGTAACATATTGTTGTATCTTGTTTCTTGATCTATTCTGACAGTCTGTTTCTTTTGATTGGTGAGTTGAGGCCATTCACATTGATGGTTATGACTGATATATATATATATATATATATATATATATACATATATATACATATATATGTATATATATATATATATAGAGAGAGAGAGAGAGAGACTTTTCTTTGACATGTTGTTTTCCTGTTATTTGTCTCCTATCTTTCTGCTCTGTGTAATTGTTTGCCTTGCCTGGCAGCTTTTGCTGTTATATTCATATATTTGTGGCTTTCATCATCTCTTTCTTCTTATTTATTATTATTATTATTATTATTATTATTATTATTATTATTTTAGTGGTATCAGGGATCGAACTCAGGACCTTATGCTTGCCAGGCAAGTACTTATTCTACTGAGCTATCTCCCCAGCCCCTATCTCTATTAGGTTCTTCAGAGGATTCTATAAAGCTGATTTTGTGATCATAAGTCTGTTGGTTTTTTTTTTTTTTTTTGCCCTACTAGTATTCTATTTTTCATCAATTTTGAAAGGTAGTTTTGAGAGATACATCAGTCTGAGTTGAACATTATTTTCCTATAGGGCTTGAAATACATGGCACCAAGCTCTTCTTGATTTGAGGGTTTGTGCTGAGATGTCTGTTGTGATATGACTCTTACAGCATGCTTACTTCTTGAGCTGCTTTTAACATTTTGTTCTTCTGCTTAATTTCTGGAATTTTGATTATTATATGCCTTGGTGCAAAATCAATTTTGTTATGGCTGTTTGGGATTGTATATGTTTAATTTATTTATATGTTAAATTCTTTATCGATGTTTTGGAGGTATTCTACTGTTATTTCCATGAAAAAATTATTGATGACTTGCCCTGTTTCTAGCTTTCTCACTGATTCCAGTCAATCTTATGTTGTTTTTTGTTTCATCCTGCAGCTATCCGGTTGATTTTTTTCATGGTCTCTTGAGGTTTTAAAGATATATTTCTTTTTCTGTTCTCTGGTCACATTTTTGTCTTCTGCATATGAGATTCTATCCTTAGCTTCATTCAGTCTGCTGCTGTGTTTTCAGGGGAATTTCTAATCCCTTGCATTTCTGTTTCAATCTCTTTAAGTGATTCCATTTTTTTCTATGTTTGGATTCATAGTTTCCATCATTTTCCTGAACTCCTCTATTGTTTACCTATGTGTGCTTCAATGTCTTTGTTTTGATAGTCATTACCTTTCTATATCTTAGAGATTATTTTTTCTATGGCCTCTTCCATTTGTTTTTCACTTTCTCTCCTGTAATTTTAAAGATTTTCATTTGTTGGCTTCCAAATTCCTCTTTTTCTTTGTGCTCTGCACTTGTTGGTTGGGATTGTGTTCCTCATCTTGTCATTTTCAATTCACTATTGTGTTTTGTTTTGTGTGCTGATGCTTGATTTTTTATGGTAGATAGCCTTATCACTGGTGTTGAGGTTTTTGTTAGGAAGTGTATGTTTCTCCAATGTCTTCTAGATATAAATGGTTCTTGGTCTTCGTTTCTATTCCAAGAACCTACCTTTCCAATATGTTAAGTCTGAGGAGCTACTATTTCAATTTCACTTAGGGCCCATTTCTTTGCTCCTGGACTGTGGTGAGCCTTACAATTGCAGTATTGTCATACAGCAGAGAAAAACTAGTTATAGCATGTATGACATCCTGGTTAAGCAGTTTAGTTGGCAATAACAATAGACTGAAGCACAACCTGGCTACTAACAAACTGTGGTAAATATTATTCTCATAGCCGTAACTATAGGAGGAAGTTCTACAGAAATATAATATAATCCAACTTATACCAGGAATACGTATACCATGATTTTTCACTTAGTACAGTAATTTTATCCTGTCATGTACATGAAGGAGTATTCAGGAGTATAAGAGTAGGATGGAGAGATAAATGAGGTTAAATACAGTAGGAGCAAGGTTGGTAGGCACAGAATGATGCATCATCCAGGTTTCGGGGAGTTGTAGGGCACTGGAGGGAAGGATTGGAAGAGAAGGTCCGTGAGTTTGACATGAACCAGAAAGAGAAGCGACTCATGTGAAAGTATCATGAAGTCAGGTGAGGTATTTAATGAAAGAAAGGAGGAAGACAGATATAAAAAGCATAAACTAAGGTGAGAGATCCTCTGATGGCTCCTATTAATGTGACATGGGATATTTCCATGCCTCTAGCTCTGTTTAGCCATTGTGTGCACCTCAGCCAAGGTTCTGCTGTGTTGTCAGTGTCCCCAAAGGCCTCTGGGCCCTGAGTCCCACCAGTGGAGGGAGGGAGGATTGGATCTCAGACTTCTTTTGCGAGCTGCACTGTCCTGGGTCAGTGGAAGAAGAGAAGAGCTGAACTCACACTCCTCTTATCAGCCACACAGTTCCTCGTTTTTCTCTTGTTACGTATGAGTTCTATATTCCTTTGTTCTATGTTTCAATCTGTGATCCATTTTTAGTAAATTTCTGTGAAGGGATTCACTGGCTCTACTTGTATGGCTCTATTTCTGTCTCTCTCTTCTGTTTCACTGATTCTTGCATCAATACTGTACTGCCCATTTACCACAGATTTGTAGAAAGTCTCAAGAGGCAGGAAGTGTCAGCCTTACAACTGTGTTCTTCTCCTTCCATATTGTGCTGGTTATTCTGTTTTGTTTTCTGCATACACTTTGCATCACTTTTGTCAGTATCCTCAAAATAACTTGCTCAGTTTTTATTGTGATGCATGTGTCTTTAGAAAAGGTTGAGAAGACCTTGTATTTCGGCAATTTCTAGTTTTTCTATCTGTGAACATAGACTCTTTCCATTTATTTTTCTCTGCTTTGGTTTCTGTTATAAAAATTTTGCAGTTTTCCTCATACAAATAATGAATCTATTTTGTTCTATCTTTAGGATGAGAAAACTATTAAGTTAAACACTATTATTAAGGACTTCATGGAGGGGCCAAAACAAATGGTGCAATATCAAATTCTAAATGTTCGTTGCAGACAGACAGACAGACAGACAGGGATAGTTGGTTTTTGTGTATTAACCTTACTTCCTGCAGTCTTGCTCTAGTCATGTATTAGTTCCAGTTCTTTGTGTTGTTATCTCTTTCAGATATAATTAATCTTTCTACTGTGAATAAAGACAATTCTACATTTTCTTCTCCATAGGTATAACTTTTATTTTCTTCTCTATCTTATTAGTAGAAATTTCCAATGTGAGTTTTGAAGCAGTGATGAGGTAGAAATTCTTGGGAAATCTAGTTTCTGTTACAGTATGATACTACTGTACTATGGAGTTTTCACATACTTTATCAAGTTGAGGGGATTTCCTGTACTTCTAGTTAACAGAGATTTTTATCAGAAGTTCTAGGCTTGTAGAATCCTTTTTGTGCCTCTGTTATCAGACTTATATGACTCTTGTTTAGCTTATTGATAAAATGTATTACATTAAGGACTGGGGAAATAGCTCATCAGCATTAGTACCTGATGGTATTACATTGATTGATTTTTTTTTCAATTAAGCCAGCTTTACACATTTGTGATAAATTCCAACTGAGTTTTCTTAAGCATCTTTTTATGCAATATTGGGTTTGATTCTGAACAAAAATCTTTTATTCAGAATTTTTGCATGAGATATAGCATTTTGTAGTTTTCTTATAATTCTTTTGTGGGGTTTGGTGTTAGGGCAATGCTGGCATTATACGAGTTAAGATATATTCCTTCTGCTTCCATCTCTGAATGAGATTATAAAGAACTGATATATGACTTTTCTTAAATGTTTGGTAGAACACACCAGTGAACACATCTAGGTCTGATGGTTCCTCTTTTGGAAGACGATTAACTATTGGTTTAATTCCTTTAGTTGATATAGATCAGATCACATTATCTATTTCTTCTTGTGTGAATATCACTGGGGTCTCACTATGTAACTTAGGGTGGCCTCAAACTCCCGGTGACCTCTTATGTCGGCCTGCCAAGGGCTGAGATTACGGGCTTTCACCACCACACTTGCCCAGTGTCGTTTTATGTTCCAGAATATGGCTTATCTTGGTGACTGTCCCTTCTGAGTTTGAGAAGAATGTGTGTACAGTGTTGATGGATAAAGTAATCTATAGATGTTCATTATATACAGTTGATTGATGGTGGTGTTTAGTACAAATGTGTCCTTTTTTATTTTCTGCCTACTGGATATATGCATTTGTGATGGAGGGGTATTAAGATCTGCAGCTATCTATAACTACTATGAGGATGACAATATGCAATGGGTCAATTACTACGAATGTACTACTAACGTGTTTTGAAGCTATCATATTGTTATTTCTTATTAAAAATAATTAAAAATAAAATGGATTATGTATACCACTACTCTTTCTCTTAGTTCAATGGGAAGAAATTTTTTGCACCAATAATGATTAGAAAAATGGTCACGTTTACACACTGTGTTCTGTATAACTACTAGGAGAACAACAATATGCATTGTATCAAATACTGGAAGTGTAATACTAATGTGTTTTGGAACTGTCACATTGTTATTTCTTATTAAATGCAATAAAATTTAAAAAATAAAAAAGACCTACAGCTAAAACAGTGGATTCATTTTTTTCTCTTTACTGTTCTATTAGGTTTTGTCTCATGGAATTTTACATTTTTATGCACACATATGTTAACTACCATGTTTCCTTGGAGAATGACTCCATTGTCATGTATTTTTCATCTTTATCCCTAATAACTGTGCTTGCTTATAAAGTTTGCTGTGTCAAAATTTATATAGCCACTAATATAGCACATCTTCATTCACCTGTTTACTTTCAATCAAAATGTGTCTTTATATTTGAACTGGCTTTTTTTGTTATTTTTAAAAATTTATTTATTTTTACATATGGTACAGAGTTTCAAAACCAGAAAAATTTAACAATGATTACATTACACATTTTCATCATCGGATCAGTTTAGATTAACAGATATCCATGTATAAGACTGATCGAACAATTAAACATTAACACTTTCAATAAACATTAATATTTTTTAACAGTTGACACACTGCACATTGTCCTCACAATAGTTATACAAAGTATAGTGTGTGGGCATGACTCACCTTCCTATTGATGTTGCTAAGAAAGAAAAAAAATTCTTCTTTTTGAATTAAGAGGAAGCAGATGCATACACAGTCCAGTGTTCCACAATTGCAGTGGGCCACCAGTGAAACTGGCAATGTTGGAGGCTATTGATCCAAGCCTACTACAGCTCATCTCACCAACCTAGCTCTGTGTTTCATGCCTTCTAATTAAGCTTTTTTGCTGGGTGATCAAGGGCAAGTCAAAGCAAGACCTGTATAATAAAACATTCATCTTTTGTATCTTCCAAGGTCAAATCCCCTCAGGATTAACTCTGGAACCATATACAGTTCTTTGTAGGACTGTTGTCAGTGTCAGCCTTTGGGATGAGTAACGGCCATTGCTTGGCCAGTTTGCTTTCTGAGAAAGCCTGAGAGAATGTTTTTCTCTGGGTGACTCTCCTTAGACACACTATAGTTCATTTATCCCTTTCCTCTGAGGTCCCATAATCTCCTTGACCAGAAAATTTGGGACACCTCTGAGTTATAGGATATTACAGCACAGGTTCTCTTATGTCCTGAGTCCTTACTGACCTTGAAGGGCTAGGGTCAAAATATCGACTATCCTCATAGCCCTTCTTTTTCTCCAATTTTTGGTCTGTTAACTTACATTCTCAACCCTCCAGCAGAAAAACTTCTTGATACTATTACTCTATAACATAGGTACTTGAGCTTATCATCACTGGCTTTCTGAATATCAAACATCTTTGACTTAGCTTGGAATTGATATTTTCTGACAATCATGGATATTCTAATAACTCTCCACAAAATGTGATATAAGCAGTTACACAATTTTTCCACAGCTATTTGGAAGTACAAGGAAATAGAAAATTGTAGCCTGTCAAGCCTATCATACTTGGCCCAGTCTCTTACTTTCAAATAATACTCTTGAGAGAGTGTGTAACAGTAACTGAGTTCACATTGGGAGCAGACACATCAAAAAGACGAGAGTGACATGCATTCCAAGCATAGTTTTAGTGTTACATGGTGCTATGATCAGTGTGATGAACCTTTTGAAGGTTCTTAGGACCAGTATCTTATTCATCCTGTGTACATAAGTGCATGGTTTTGCTCCTGATATGTTTCCTCTTTTATCTGCTTCTAGTCACTTTGTTGTTTAATCCATAACACATTCAACTGTGTTATGCCTTTAAGTTTTTATTTTCTTCTTTAAAGTTCTTATACTAGGGAGACTATATGATATTTACACATGTAGGTTTGGTTTATTTCACTAATGAGTATATGTTCAATGTACACCCATTTATATATGAAGTCTTCAAAGTTATCATTCTTTATAGCTGAGTAATATTCCATTGTATAAAAATACATTTTTTCCACCATTCTGTGCAATCATTATGGAAAGCAGTGTGGAGGATCCTTACAAAACTAGAATTGTAAGTCCCATTCAAACCAGCTATCCCCCTACTGGGAATTTTCCCAGAAGAACTGAAAACATCATACCATAGCAATATCTGTGCACCTATGTTTATAGCAGCCCAATTTATAATAGCCAAATCTTGGAAACAACCCAAATGCCTATAATTTGAACTGGCTTTTTTGTACAGAACACATATTGAGTATTGTGACAGTCTGTCTGTTCACTGTTAGCTTTAAACCATCTAGCATTGCAGTCACATTAATATTTGTCACTCATTTTTATTTGATGGTCTTTGCTTTTATTTTTGTCTTTCACTTTTTTGAGGGGGTGGCTTTTCTGATTTTAACTGAACTTTTTTGGCTATCTTTCCCCTCTTTTTTTTTTTTTTAAGGGTCTCACTACTGAGTCATAGTGATCCTCCTGTTTGTACCTCCCAAGGGCTGGGATTAGGACGCGCACCACCAAGTCCAGTATCGCCGGCTCAACGCGCTCTAGAGCGGGGCTGGGGCGGCACGAGGGGCCAGGAACTGAACCCTGGCCCCTGCGCTTCCTCTAAGCAAGCGCTAAATCCGCTGAGCTATACTGCCGGCCCTTCCTCTTTCTTAATATAACGTATTTTTTAAAAAATGTAATTTTTCCCTAAAGCATATAATATGCATTTATAACTAATATAAATCCACTTTGAAGTATCACAAATAATGAAGACCTTATAATAAAAACATGTAATTCTAATTTCTTCCACTTTCCATTGTAATAACATTATCATTACACACACATACACACACATGCACAATTAAACATATTATTGCTATTATTTTCAACAAACTTTTATCTATAATATCAGTTAACAATAACAAAAGTAAAAAGTTTTATTTTACCCTCAGTTATTCATTTTTAAATGTTCTTTAATAAGATTTGACCTATGTCATTGTTCTACTCTCAGAAAACTACTTTTAATATTTCTTGCAAGGCAGATATACTAACAAACCCCACAAGTTTTTGTCTGAGAAAGACTTTCCTCTTTAAAATTTCATGTATTTAAGATCTACTTCATGTTGATATACATGGTGAAATGACTATGACAATCAAACAAATTAAAATATCCATAGTCTTTGTTCATTTTAATGAGAAAAAAAGATAAAATAGTAATGAAACAGTTTCAAAGCAAGTTAGTAAGATGGTTACAATAAATAATACAATGCATATTGTTTTGTCTTCATAGTAGTTACTCAGAGGACAAGATACAGACCTGATATCTTGTCTAAACAATATTAGTACAAACTTTTATTCTCAAAAAACTAAGAGAAAGTAGCTGTATATCTATTCTAACTCTTTTGTGTATACATATATAATTTTTTCTCTTTCTTTTTAAAGTTTCTAATACTAAAAGAAAATACACCATGCCTTATAAGTAGATTGTAAGTTAAAGATATGGTATGAATCATAAAACTAAAATTATAATTATATCATATTCATAAAATTAATTAAATATTAATTAATTAAAAATTAAATATTTCCAAACAATATTCCAAAATTCAAATCAAATCGTGAGTCCAACTTAGAGGCCAGAATGTTGTGTATCACATGCACAAATCTGTAATCAATTCAGAGTTCTCACATAGCATTTGAATAGGTCAATACATACAAAAATACTAAGAAATAGCTTCCATGGTAGTAAAGAATTACTAAGAATAAACATAACATAAATGTTATAACATAACATCACACAAAGAATAACATAAATACTGGAATGGCCAATATATGACCAGAACGTCTAACAGTTGGGAATAGGATATCACACAAAGTTCTAGTATATCATGTACATGGACAGTGTCCATGATGCTTACTAGTGTCCAGGTGTCACTTGTGGAACTGAGCTACTGCTATTTCCTTGATATCCACCCTGTAGATCCGGACAGAATCATAACCCTTAGGGTGCAGGAGAAGTCCATTTGTAGAATGATGAGCATATTTTGGTGCTATATACAAAAGAATAGTTGAAAGACTACTGTTGTATACCTCTTTTGCTGCTGTGTTTAATTGTTTGCCCTATTTGATGGTTTATTTCCACTCTTCATGGAGTTGTGGTCATTTTGATCCCTCTCTAGAATATATTTTAGTAAGCCATGTAGAATTGGCTGTGTAATCATGAAATTCTTTAGTTGTTCTCTGTCCTGGAAGTGTTTGACTTCTCCATTGAACTTGAAAGAGAATTTTGCAGGGTCTACCAGTCTGTGCTGGAATTCGTTTTCTTGTAAGACCTGAAATACTTTGCTTCGTGCTCTTCTTGACTTGATGGTTTGCAAAGAGAAATCTGCCATTATTCTAATTGGTTTTCCTTTAAATGTGATCTTCTCTTTTCCAGCAGCATTTAGTATACTGTTCCTATGCAGAATTTCTGATCTGATTTCCTCTATACCTTTTTGTAGCTGTTTCTTTACTTCAGATGCTATTATTTAAGAGAGTTCAAATGTATGATTTCAAATTACTTCTATGTTATTGTCCCTTGTATTTGTTCTGGGTGAGTTTGGGGCCTGGGAGTGCATTTTCTTCCTTCTCTTTGTCATTTTGGATGGCCCTGCTTTCAGACCTTTAGTGTAGAGCTTTGGTAGCACTCTTACCTTAACACCAGATCTGGATGTATCAAGTTCAATTGCACCCAGGTCAGAGTGGCTTGGTCTGGTTGCTGGACTCCACTTCTTTCTGCTGCAGCCCTTGGAGGTGAACCAGCTGTGCCACGCTGGCAAGATGATCTGTTCTTGGATCAACTGGGTGAGTCTTGTCTCTAGCCTCTCTGCAGGGAGTTCTGTCACAGTTTCCCACACTGAGCCTGACTAATGGAGGATGTTCCACTCACATGCAGGGCTTTGTTGCTGGGTTGAATGAGTTCCTGGGGTGGGGGACAATCTCACTCACACATTGGCCCTGGTTGATGGGTCTAAAAAGATACCCATAATCCTAATTATGCACCTTTTGAGTGCACCAAAGGTCACAAGGCAGGGCTATACAAAATGACAAAAAGAAGGAGAAAAATACACTCTCAGGCCCCAAACTCACCCAGAACAAATACAGGAGACAATAACATAGAAGAAATTGGAAATCATACAACATCTTGGATCACAACATGTGTTCCAAACTATTATCTTTACATTGTGCATTAGATCTCTAGATTTACTCTACATATCTGTAATTTTGTGTGCTTTGACTGCATTTTTCTATTTCTTCTCTCTTTCAGGGGTCACCACCTTCTAGTTTATGTCTATGCATTTGACTATTTTGCTTTAGAGTCCACATATGAGAGACAATGTGCAATATTTTTTCTTTTTTGTGTCTGGCTTTTTCCACTTAGCATCATGTCTTCCAGTTTCATCCTGGTTGTGACAAATGATAAGATCTCCTTTTTTCATGTCGAATAATCATCTGTACATAATACATCATATTACATATAAGTAGTTATCACAATTTCTTTACCCATTCATCTACAGTCAGATATTGAGGCTGTTGTGATACCTTAGGTGATTGTAAATAATGTTACAATGAACATGAGAATGTAGATGTTGGGGTACATATCCAGACAAGGCATCACTGGGTAGTATTTTTAATTTCTTCAGGAATTTTTGTTTGGTTTCCACAGTGATTGGTTTCCAATGTACATTCTCAAAAACAATGTCCATAAGCTTTATTTTGCTTTCAGTCTCACCAACACTAGTTATCTCAGTGTATTTCTTATTAATATATGTTTGCATTCATAAAGTTTACCTTTATTTTAAGGAGTAGCCACATGTTCATAACATATCTTGATTCTTCTGTATTTCTCTATCCTCCACAACCACCTCTTTCCGTCTGTCTCTAGATCCCCTTTCTCTGTTTTATTTACTGCTGGAATGTTATTTTTCTATCCAGAGTTCATGTTTATGACATACATTTACATTTATTGTATGTACTTAGTACAGGTACACGAAAAATGTTAAATCTTTCTGGTAGCCATGCTAACAAGCATATTTGCATGCCCAATTTGCGTTTCTCTGCATGGTAGCAGTGTTGGTCCTCTTTCATATACCTATAGAAAAAACTGCTATTCAATAGCCAGAGCCTTTACCTATTCTTTTTTAAGAAAAAAAAAAACCTAATTAGACTAATTTATTTATAAACTTAGTCCCTAGGTCCCTAGTCAAAGAAACAAAGAACATTGACTTAGGATCCCATATAAGGCAGTTGGGGCTAAACAAGCAGCATGACTTCCACTGATGCATTAGTAGCTTCAATATGTTTCTCAAAGCTGAGTTACTCCTGAGTGTCATCTGTTCACTTTTATTTAATTTGTTTCTTGCTGTGTGTCTTTAGATGGTCAGATATTGAGTTGCATGTGTTCTTCTTAATATTTTTATCTTAACTACTTATCAGATATATAGTTCAAAATGTTTTTTTTTCTTAATGTGTAAGATGATTTTGTATTTTGTTGGTGTTTTCTTTGTTCTGCAGAGGCTTTTTAGTTTTTGCTTTTGTTTTTGAAGCTTGAGCTTTAGATAGCCAGAAATTATTGCCAAGCCTAAAGTCAAAGGACTTACCCCTTATTTTTTTTTCTAAGAGTTTTACTGATTTCAGATATGTTTATCCATTTTAAGGTACTTTTGTGTTTGCTGTGAGCTAGAGGTCCAGTTTAATTCCATTGCATGTGGGAATCCCATTTCCCTAGTACCAACTATTGAAAAGGTGTCTTCTTGGTTCCCTTTCCTTTAAAGGATAATTTTGCAAAGTAAAGAATTTTCTTGAAGATAAACAGTATTTTACTCCACATTCTTCATGCTCCCCTGATTTCTGAGAAATTGGATGTAATTTTTGTCTTTATTTCTCTATTGTAAGGTTTTTTTTCCCCCTTCTAGGTTTTTTTTGGGGGGGACTTTTAATTTATCTTTCATTTTCTAAAATTTAAAAACTGAGATGCCTATATGTAGTGTTTTGGAAATAATTTCTTTAGTTCTCTCTTACCTTAATTTTGGAGAAAGTTCTTGCTCATTATTATCTCAAATTTTTTCTCTTTTCTCACTTTTTCTGTTGGCATTCTCATTATATTTGTTGTAGTCTCATATTTGTTAATGCTTTTATAGTTCTCCTGCAGTTCTTGGATATTTCGTTCTGGTTTTGTAGTTTTTGTTCTTCTTGATTTTTTTTAGTTTTGGAAATTTCTATTGAGATGGCCTCAAGCTCAGAAATTCTTTCTTCAGCTGGGCCCAATCTACTGCTACATCCATCAAAGGCATTCTTGAGTTCTGTTGTACAAGTTTTTCTTTTTGATTCTCTTACATTTTCTTTTGGTTTCTTAATGAAATTTCTGTCCCTGTGCTTACATCACCTACTTTGCATGCCATCTACTTTGTCTATTGGAGCCTTTAGAACATTAGTGATCCTTCCGACTTGCCTGCCACATCTGAATCTAGTTTTGATGCTTATTATGCCTCTTGAAGTTGTTCGTTTTGCCCTTTTGGTATGTCTTGTAATATACTGTGCAGCTGGTTATAGCATTCTGGGTGAAAGGAATTGCTGTAAATTGGCCTTTAATAGTACGGTGGGAAGACACTGAGGGAGGAGGACTGCACTGGACTTCTGTGATTAGATCTCACTCTTTTAGTAAGCCTGAGCTTCTGCACTATGAGTTTAACTTGTTTTGCTTCATACTAACTTTGCTTCTGGTGGGACTGGATAGCTACAGTGGGCAGAGATTGGGTGTCTACCTTTTCATGTTAGACAGGGGCTAGGACAGCGTATTTCCTTTCCCACGGTTGAGTAAGCTCTAGTAAAAGCTGACTTGGCAGGCTCTGCTTAATCTCTCCTGAGCTTAGGCCTTGGTAAGAAGAACAAAATGTTGTGCTGATCAAAGATTTGTCTCTTCAAAGATTAATTTTCTTTATTGTATCCATAATTTTTCAGGTTTCTGATTTTTGATCTAATGTTTAGTATTTCAGTATCTCTGCATTCATTTGGGTTTTATTCAGTTTTCCTAGTTACTACACTGGACAGTTAATTTTAAGGGATTTGCATTGTTGATTTGTAGTTCCCTATATTTTTTGTAGTTGAGTTCCAATAGCTTCTAGGAGACTTTTGGACCCAGAAAGATAAATGGTCAGGATCTTCTCTTTCCCCAGCTGTTGCTGCCCCTAGCCCAGAGCGGGACACCCATGGTGCTCTGAGGAGCAGTGGCAGTTCTTTTGATGATAACTATTAGACTGAAGCATAGAGCTTCCAGGGAGTTAGAATATAATCCTTTGAAGTTTAGATGAGGATAGCACAATAGTTGTCCTTCATCACACAAAAGTTCAGGATCGAGTAGAACCTCCATCATGAGACTCTGTGTCCTATGCCCTTTCTCTTCAGCCAAGAGTTTCCTCAACACAGCAAAGTGTTCATTTTTACAAAATGGCAAGGTCACCTGCGTGACCTTTTTCAGATATGATCAGCTCATGAAACTTCTGTTTTTTATTGCAGAAAATGCACTGGAGGGAAGTATAACATGAACAGCAAGAGCTTTGCAACTTGCTCACTCTGGGAGCTCATATTTTGGTTTCTTTACCATCACTGATTGAATATTTTTTGTGCATGTTGTGTGTCAAGGATTGAGCTTGCAGTATGGTAACATGTACTGAAACTGGCTTCAAATACTTTGTATCTGTTAGCTTATAAGTAGAGTGATTTGAGGAACCAAAACAGTAAAAATATCAAGGACTAAATAAACAAATAACCCTTTATCAACACTGTAGGAAAGATAGCATTATTTATTACAGTAAAGCAGCTGATGTTTTTTGTTTCTGAAGAAAAGTAAAATTAATATTTAAAAACTGGTGTACAGTACCCAGTGCGCCTGGTGAAAGAAATAACATTCAACTTTGCCAAAGTCCCTCTATGTCCTTCTGGGCTTGTACATCATTTTTTTTCAGACATGACCTGGATTATGAATTGGCTTGCATAGGGCAGAATTTTTCTTGAAACCTCTGCTTCTTTAGGGTCTCAAGAGAGGGGTTACACAAGTTCTCAACATTCTGTGTCCCAAGCCAAGGCCTGAGTAACTGTTTTGCTTTTGCTGCTTAGTTTAAGACAGAAATATTTTACCTTCTTAACAAAAAGTTTGCCAAAATATAGATATTTTGAAAGGATTTCATAGCATATAACTTCTGCAAGACAGGCATTATCTTCAGGTTGATTCCCAATGGATGGGATGGAAGGCAATTCACATTAGAGAGACTATACCTTCTTTTTTTCCCCATACCTTCTATAAAAAGGGACAATCAACCTCACCGTTACGTTAAGTGTACTGCGAATTTCCATTCTATATTGATTACTTCAAATATCTCCATATATCTTTGAGTCATTAGATATTTTAAAAATTTAAGTATGAAAATCCTTGTTGTATTTGGTAGAAAAGCATGCAGATTTTAGGGACTTCATCCACGTTTTGATGTAGTAAAATCCATTCACCTTGCTTCCCAAACTTGAGCTTGCAAGTTTAGCCCCACCAATTGTCCCATAAGGCGCTCCACTCATACACATACAAGGTAGAATGTAAGAGCCCCTCTGATGAACACTTTACTGGGCTTCAGCCTTGTGCAGTCTCTGACACATCAACTTTGGGATTCTGTTTAAAAGCTGCAAGACAACTATTACAGAAGATGCTGACCAGAAGAACATAACTTGTCATGGACCAGTGGCACTGGCCATTAGCATGGAGTAATTTCTGAAAGTCATATGCTGCTTTGGAGCTAATATGGCCTTACCTAATCCTTGCTCCTGTATCCAGTACCTTCCCATCTTGACTGTAAATTTTGACATGGACTTTATGGACTCGTCCACAAAACATTTTCTCTTTTATTTCTCAGAACTTCAGAACTTTTGAAGTTATGAGAAATGACTTAAATTTATAAAGCTCATGTCAGTAATATAAACAGAAAGAAAATGTTATAAAGCCATGAGTTTAAGAAGCAAGAATAAAAAAGATATATAAGCAACAGCCAATATCTCCTAGTACTCAGGCAAACAACATAAAATGAAGAAACTCAGACACACTTTTTGTTCATTACATCAAGTTCGGGACGCAGGCTGAGTTTTAAATCACAGATTTAGGAGTCAGACAGATGTGTGTTCTAGTTTCAGTGTACCACATTTTGCCAATGTGACCTTGCCCCAGTTACTTTTCCCTTAGGAATCTGTTTCTTTATCTACAAAGTAAAAACAATCCTGCCCCAACTATGGTCATCGTCAATACCAAACAGAAGAACAAATGTAAAACTGTTAGAACAGGGCCTGGCTCATGGTGAAGGTTCAGTGAAAGGAAGAATTTGTCACTGTTATCCTCATTCAGAAAATTGTACAGATGATGTGACATTGTGTTCGCTTGGGGCAAGTCACACTGGGACTTTCTCTAAAATGAAAGGGCTCAAAAATAAAAATAACCTCTTAAGATTTCCTTTCCAGCTCACTTACTGCCACTTAAATAGGACTGAAAATTTGACTTATAGCTACAAAACTGTGTGTGGTCTTTTTATAAGATACTGCAGTGGAGTCCCAAATTGCACATTTCCAGGACAGTGGGATAGGTGAAAAACAGGGATACAATTTTTCATGTCAAATGTTCAATCTCTGAACAGGTAAAATGCTAAGTGCTAAAAAAGTGGAAGAGCCCGAAAAAAATGCTATAAATAAGAATTGGGGAGCAATAATGGAAGTCACAGCAGAAGATGCTTGCTTATTATTGGGTCAACCCATCTTTTCTTAAATGACTGAATATGACTGAAAAGTCATATTCAATATGACTGAAGCTCTGTGTGCTTCATGACAATCTTTATTTTTGTCATCATTAATATCCAGTTTCAGTACATTAAATAAACATTTCAAGGTGGCTAAAAATGCTTTCACCCCAAACTGGAATTCTATCATCTTCACTTTAGGCAATTCTGGGTAACTGGAAACAAACCAAAATCCTTTTTGTGGAGTGGGAGACATTCTACAGAATATGGAAAGTCACTGCTAATTGATTTTTCTCTGAAAAATTAAAGATAGGAGAAAATGATTACGTTTCTGACTAGGGAGGGAAAATGACAGGGAATTTTGACCGCATCTAGCAATGCTTAGTACTCAAAGGTGAAAAACACTCCACATGCTGAATGGTGAAATGGTGCTGCAGGTGGAGACTACCTCAGCTGTGTACTGTGCATCATTAGGACAGCGAGTAGTCAGATGACACTAGGGTAGAGGGAGATGATCAGACTGAGTACATAATATTACTGGAAATTTGCCTACCTCCTCTGACAGTTCTACTCTCCTTTCTACAGGGTCTGACAACCAGCAAGAACTTAACAACCCTGTGAGTGAAGAAGGGTCATTGTTCCCTAAGGCACTTTAAGATCAAAAGGTCAGCGACATGCAGACATTCTGGGCACTGTTCCAGTCTGTAATGTCATATTCTGTGCTTTTGTGTGTGTGTGTGTGTGTGTGTGAGTGTGTGTGTGAATCTTGAATCATGAGCAATGTCCATCACAATTTTAAATATTTATATTTTTGCCTTTCAGATTTCAAGTTTGAGGAATTTCAGGTCATCAATGAAAATGCTGCTGATTTTATTCCTTATAACAATTTGTTTCCATGTTTCTGTGAACCAAGATTCTGGTAAGGAAAAAATGAAAAGAATTCTTTTCCTTGATTTTCATTGTTGTAAATAGGCAGGAAATGATTTTGACTTACTTAAAAGTTAAGGTTTTTATTTTGTTTTGTTTTATTTCTGATGGAAATGAGGATGGGAGTAGATCATTGTTTTTTATTACCAGCCATGGAACCCAGAGCCTTTCCTGCAGAGTCTTAAAATAAGTCTTACTCCTCTACCCAGAGATCAATTTTTAAAAATTATTTTAGGTTACCCTGTGCTCCTTTGAAAATTCTGGGCCTTCCTTGTCAATGACAGAAAAGTATTAAAACTGCCTTTTTATCCTTAGCTTCACCCATTTTAGGTCTTCTGGGAGGTTATGTGAAAATTCTGTTGCTATTAGGTTCAAGCCTTGAAACTTTGGAATGTTTCTTACATTTGTGCTGTAAGGCTGTGTTAGGTAAGTCTAGATTTTGCTTCAGCTTGAAGTGTTTTCTCAATGTGAGAAGCATGCTTTGCCCTGGAGAGAACATTCCACGCATGTGTACTGGCTGCCAGCATCTTATCTCAGTGGAGTGAAGGTGCACGCATTGGCTTGCTATTCACTGCCTCTACCAGGTCCTTGTCCTGGCCAGTTTGTGTCCAGGACCACCTGACTTGGGCTTTACTGCCTATTCGAGGACTCTGACCTCAGAAGCAAGTTTGTGAAGAGGTGAACTAGACTTTACCCTGCAGAAGTTATCCCTCCATGTCTCACTGGTCTTAACTGTTGTAAAGAGAAGCACTCCCCTCCCCCCTCAATCATTTCATGAGTTAGACATAAAAAAAGACCTGATCAGAGCTTGCATCTACCTCCTTTATGAAACACCTACACTTCTTTCCCACACAAAATATGGGAACAAATTCCTGACTGAATAGATCTCCATGGCCACAAGCTAAGGCACCCTGTGTGGAGTTCACTGAGCAGCCAGCTTCCCTTGGATGCAAGTGTAGACAGACTTGCCCTCCCTGCTCCTGATCCCAGATTTATTTATCCAAATAAATATAATTGGATAGAGTAAATTTATTTTCAAAACTAAGATTATTTTGTCCACTCTATGTTGGTCAGACTACTGTAAAGAGGATGAAACAAACAGTACCCAGGAGCTAACACTGGTTTCCTATGAGTTATATAAAAACTGAAATTTATTAATGTTGGATGATTATAATTTCAGATTGAGGAGGCACTCTCAGTATTTTCTAGCTAAATCTACTTATTGTAATGTAGAGGAAACTGAGGCCCCAATGCACTGAATGGTTTGCAAGAGCTCAGAGTTAGCTGAAAATGCAGTTGGGACTGTTATTACTTACATATGCACACACACACGCACACATATGCACACAGTCTTCCATCCCTTCCCTGGACAAGAAACGATGGATTTTATGCTAAGGAATGAGAACTGAGTCCACCCCAGTAGTCAGTCAATAGATGACACTGGTGCTGGAACCCTGCGATTCACAATTGTGTAAATATATAACTCTATGTTAGGTTTATATCCTATAAATCTAACACCGAGTGTTTAATGAAATATTATGTTCTTGTGTAAAAGTTTTATTTTATTATTTAATGTATTTAGCATAAGGCCTATAGGATCTCATTATGCATATCAGACTTGTAGTGATTCTCCTGTCTTCAGCCTCCCGATCGCTGAGATTGCACACCACCACGCTCAGTCTCAATCGCTGTCTCAGTGTGCCCCAGGGGTGGGCACAGCAGGCTGGGGGATCAAACCCCCAGCCCCTGCATCTATCTAAGCAGGCACTTTAATTTACTGAGCTATCTGGCCAGTCTTAGAAGTTATATTTTATTTTTAATTAATTAATTAATTTTAATTTTATTAATTCTAATAAGAAAGAAATAACAATGAGATAGTCTCAAAACATGTGAGTAGGACAGCCACAATAATGAATACAAATGCATATTGTTGTTCTCATAGTAGTTGATCAGAGTACAAGATGCACACATGACAACTTTTCTAAACACTACTAGTACAAATATTTCCTCTCATTGAACTAAGAGAAAGTAGCTATATGCATAGTCCAATAGTCCATGATAGTAGTAGGTTATCAGCAGAACTGGCAATGTCGGAAGCTGTTGACTTGAGCCTTTTACAGCTTAGCATATTAATATGGCTTTATTTTTTATACCTTGTGGTTAAACTTTTCTGCTGGATGCATAAGACCCAGTTAAAGCAAGACACATGTAACAACACATGTAATTTCTGTATCTGATGAGGTCAGTCAAATCTGCTCAGGATTTACCTTGAAAATTTACTTTATAGCATTTTGTAGAACTTCTGTCAGTCAGTGTCAGCCAGCTGGATGAATCACAGCCATTGCTTGACCAATTTGCTCTCCGGGAAAGCCCGAGAGAATGTTTTCTCTCTAGGTGACTCTCCTTAGGCACACTATCCATCATCAATCACTTTCCTCTGTCACCCTATAATCTCCTTGAACAGAAAATTTGGGAGACCACTCAGTTATAGGATGGTACAGTACAGGTTCTCTTATGTCCTGAGTCTTCACTGATCTAGAGGGGCTAGGGCCAAAATATTAAAAGTTATATATTTTTTTAAATTTCTTATTTATTTATTTATTTATTTCTTGTTTCACTCATTTTTATGGCCGGCTCAGCCTGCCCTGAGGGCAGGGCTGGCACAGCATGTGGTGCCGGGGATCGAACCGAGGTCCCTGAAGTCGCCCAAGCTTTCCCAAGCAGGCACTTTAGACCACTGAGCCATCCTGCCAGGCCCCAAAAGTTATATTTTAAATGGAAGCTAAAACTATAATCCTTTCTCTAGCTTAAAATATATTGATAGTATCTCATTTTATATAAGAATAAATTTACCAATTATAAGTTCATGCGCATGAGTCATTAAACTTATTGTAAATAGCTTTAAACTGTATTAGCCCCATTTCACATTCTTTTTTAAACTCATCAACTTGACACTTTAGAAAACAAAGTTAATATAAGCTAATAAGATGCTCTATTACATTACTTAAGTGATAATGTAATGAAATATTCTCAGTCCATCATTAAAATCAATTTGAGCTAGTCTGATTTTCAATTAAAGTATTTATCTTGTTGATAAATTGGGCTCAAATTCTGATGGCAAAAAAAGTACAAGGCAAAATTAATTATCCGTTAACTGCATAAAAACTCACAATTTTCATTTTTCTAAATTTTCTTGTTCCTAATCAGTTATTTCTTCCTAAAAAGTGATCAATTTAAGTAATGAATTATATAAAGAAATCAGCTCCCCCAACAAATCTCTCTCTCTCTCTCTCTCTCTCTCTCTCTCTCTCTCTCTCTAGTATTTAGTACAGGGTCTACGGGGTCTCACTACACAGACTGGACTTGTAGTGATCCTCCTGTTTTCAGTCTCCCTAGTGCTGGGATTACAGGCCTGTGACAGCATGCCCAGTCTCAGTGGCTGTCTCAACTTGTCCCAGGGGCTGAGCACAGCACCCTAGGGACCCAACCCCAGCCCCTGCCCCTGCCTAAGCAGTTGTTTCAGCCCTCTGAGTTATCTGGTCAGCCCAAACCTTTCTTTTTCTGAGAGCGAGCATGTGCAGCGTCTCTCTACTATGTTCAATTTATTGGAAAGAAACTAAGAAAATGAAGACTAAATTTTCCCATATAAAAAATGTAGAAGAAAACTTTTAAAGCTGTTGCTTTGCTCATGTTTGTTTATATTTCTTTCTTTCTTCCTGTGGTTCTTTAGGTCCTGAGTATGCAGATGTGGTGTTTCTGGTGGACAGCTCAGATTACCTGGGAACCAAGTCCTTTCCGCTGGTGAAAACATTCCTCAACAGAATAATCAGTAGTCTCCCCATAGAGCCCAGCAAGTACCGCGTGGCCCTGGCCCAGTACAGTGATGCGCTCCACAGTGAGTTCCACCTCAGCGCCTTCAGGAGCAGGAACCCCATGCTGAGCCACCTCAAGAAGAACTTCAGCTTCATTGGCGGGCCCCTAAAGCTAGGCAAGGCTCTTCGCGAGGTCCACAAGACCTATTTCTCTGCCCCCACAAATGGAAGAGACAAGAAGCAGTTTCCCCCTGTTTTGGTGGTCCTGGCTTCAGCCGAGTCTGAGGATGATGTGGAAGCAGCCGCGCAGGCCCTGCAGAGAGATGGAGTAAAAATCATCTCGGTGGGGGTGCAGGAGGCTTCCGAGGAGAACCTGAAGGCCATGGCCACGTCTCAGTTTCATTTCAGCCTTCGGACGGCCAGAGACCTCAGCGCGTTTTCTCAGAACATGACACAGATCATCAAGGATGTCACTAAGTACAGGGAAGGGGCAGTCAACGACATCCGTGTGGAAGGTGGGCCTAGGGTGCATGCATAGGGTGGACGATAGAGTGACGTGGACAATGTGAGGAGAGGCTCGGAATCCTATAAGCAGCCCTCCCTCCAAACGGCTTGTATGTTCAGCTCTGAGCTGTGACTGTCTTCAAGTGGGTCCTGTGATTGTGGCCACTTGAAATCTCATGAACTAAACTACCTTTGGTTTTCCCTGTTTTGCTTCTGTGTGTTACATGTCATTCACAGACTCGTTAAAATTCAGGGTGTCCTCTCTGTGTAACCCAGCCCACCTCTGAGCTATGGCCTTGGGTTAGAGCTGCTATGTAGTTTCATTTAAAAAGATAAATTGGCTTCTTAAAAAAATCTTTGAAACAGGAGAATCACCCTAAGTCTTATCTGTGTAGTGAGACCCTGTAGACCCTGTACTAAAAAATAAATAAACAAAAATGAAAATAAATTGAATCTTCAAGGTACGTTTCTTAATTATAAACTGTTAACACTAAAAATAGCTTTCCATGGCCCAAAGCCCTAATTTGCAGATGTAAAGTTGTGGGTGGCCTTAGTGGTGAAATAACCCGGGGCAGGCCAGGCTGCACTTTGCAGTCAGAGTGGGGCGTGGACTCCATAGCCAACCTGCTGTTTGGCTTCATCCTCTGGTCCTGTTTTATTAACAAGAGGGGCCGAGAGATTTTGGACATCAGAATGCCCTTGTGCAGATAAGTGACACAGGGCACATTATTCCTGTTTAATCCAGTTTGAGATGACATTTATAATTGCCTGGCAATACTAGAGAAGACTTTTCTTATGGTATCCCCTGAAAATATGAATCCTATTGCTAACATCTTTCCCAAGTAAAATGATTGAAAGTACATCTACATCTAGTAACATTGCTTAGGAGTATTTGAACTATAACTGTTGACTATAATAGTGATGATGGTATCTAAATGATTTTTAACGTTTAATAGCTATCATTCATTAGTTAAATCTCATGGACCAGGATTGATGTCGAATATGTTATTTAATGTCCATAATTGCTCTGAGATAATTTTTTTTTTTTTTTTTTTTTTTTTTTTTTTTTTTTTTTTTTTTTTTTTTTTTTTTTTTTTTTTTTTTTTTTTTTTGTCGTTTTGAGACAGGGTCTCACTATGCAGTTCAGGCTGGCCTTGAGCTCACTTTTGTAGCCCAGGCTGGTCTCGAACTCGCACTGATCCTCCTGCCTCAGCCTCCCGAGTTCCGGGATTACAGGGGTGTGCCACCACACCCGGCTTTGAGATAAATATTATATCTCTATTTGACAAGGAGAACATTGAAACTGGGAGCTTAGCTAAGATCCCGTATTTGAACCTGAGTTCCTCTGATCCCAGCGTCCTAATTATTTTACACACTTCCTCTTTCTTGAGGCACATAACTGAGCTCCTGTATATGGTCTTCCAATCTGCTGATGCCCAGCAGTGATGCCAAGCATCCAGCTAACACTGTGCCTGTTCACTCCTTGCCCACAGGTTGCCAAGGCCCCTCTGTGGCTGATCTCGTCTTCCTGTTGGACGTGTCAGTCAATGGCAGCCAGGAGGATTTTGA
Source organism: Myocastor coypus (assembly GCA_004027025.1). Taxonomy (NCBI): domain Eukaryota; kingdom Metazoa; phylum Chordata; class Mammalia; order Rodentia; family Myocastoridae; genus Myocastor; species Myocastor coypus. The sequence continues at coordinate 27,344 of PVJA010011230.1, forward strand.
CTATCTTACAGCATTCCTGGATGAAAGTGTATCTGCCCTGGACATAAAGGAGAGCTGCATGAGGGTTGGTCTTGTGGTCTACAGCAATGAGACCAGAGTGATCAGTTCCCTGAGTGTGGGCACCAACAAGTCCGAGGTACTACAGCAGATCCAGAGCCTCTCGCCCCAGGTTGGCCAGGCCTACGCTGGTGCTACCATCAAGAAGGTCTGGAAGGAAGTCTTCAGCCCAAAGCAAGGCAGTCGGAAAAATCAGGGAGTACCCCAGATTGCGGTATTGGTGACCCATAAAACTTTGGAAGACAACGTGACAAAGGCAGCCGTCAACCTCAGGCGCCAAGGAGTGACTGTCTTCACCATTGGCCTAGAGGAGGCCAGCAGAGCCCAGCTGGAGAAGATTGCATCCCACCCTGCTGAGCAGTATGTCTCCATGCTGAGCTCCTTCTCTGAGCTAGCTGCCCACAACCAGACCTTTCTGAAGAAGCTGCGGAACCAGATCACACACACTGTCTCGGTCCTGCCGGAGCGGACAGAAAACCTCAAATCTGGTAAAGAATTGCTGAGGAATAGGCTGTGACATTTTCTTTTTTCTTGTCTTTCACATTGTATACCAAAAATAAGGGGCTGCAGGTTGGCATGCAGGTGGGCAGAAAGAGCCCAATTTTTATTGTAGCATAATAATATGACATTTACTGAAGTGTCCTTCCTTCCTCTTTTGCATGACTTTGATTGGATTGGTCACTTACACAAGTGCCAGAACTCGTACACAGTCTCCCTTCTTTTTGATTTCTCTCCTTTTCCTCTCATATTCTCCTGCTCTTTCTTTTTCCTCCCCTCCCATTTTCCCCTTCCCCCTTCTCTCCTTCTTTCCTTTCCTCTCACCTCTCTTTCCCTTCCACCTTCTCTGTCATTTCCCTTTCCTCACTCTTTTTTTTCTATGATATTTGGGGTTGAACCCAGGGCTCTCACATCAAACTACACCCCAAACCCTATTTATTTATTTATTTATTTATTTATTTATGTATTTTGAGACACGAGACAGGTTCTCACTCAGGCACTAAGTTGCCAAGGCGTGGCTCTATCTCATGATTCTCTTGCAGCAGTATCTCAGAGTGCTGGGTTCTAGGCGTGAGCTTCCACACTCAGCTCACTTTACTGCTTTATGTTTCCTGTAGCTTCCTTCCTTCTTTTTCCCTCATCCCCAAATACTGGTTTAGAGAATGGACAGGAAGTATGATTTGGGTAGAGGACAAAGTAGTCTGCTGCGGAGTACCACCTGCTAGGGTAGGGAGAGAGACCTCTGTACTTTATATGCTGCTGTGTAACAGGTTATGTACACACTTTATGCATGCTTGTATATACATATGTACATGCGCATTTAGAAAAGGAACCGGTTTCAAGTTTAACATAACAGTGTCACTTAAGGTCGATGACCAATTCCTACATGAAGTGACTAGAATAGAGAGGAATAACTATTTTACTCTCGATTTAAAGAAAGAGCCCTTAGGTCTACAATGTCCTACTAAACACCATCTCCATTTTGCAATGTCCATTTGACATTTGAGTGAGTTGTTGCTCACTAGGAGAAAAACAACTTACCAAAAAGCAGTTCCAAATTCTCTAAATATTGTGCTGTCTCCAGGCTTATCCTGTTTCAGGGCAGAGAATTAAGGTGATAGGCTTACACTGTCAGAAACAATTCCACTAGGCCCAATCAATGCTAAGATTCTCCTGTTCTAAGCTGCAAAAATAATTCTTTTCAGCATTTTTTCTGCTGAAGAAGCTCGTAACTTGTTCTTTCCATCTGTACCTCATTCTCCTTCACCTTTGGCCCACAGGCCACACTCAACTGTTTGGTTCTTTGTAGGTTGTGTGGACACTGAGGAAGCTGACATCTATCTCCTCATTGATGGCTCCGGGAGCACCCAACCCACAGACTTCCACGAAATGAAGAGCTTCCTATCAGAGATAGTGGAGATGTTTAATGTTGCCCCACATAAAGTGCGGATTGGGGCCGTTCAGTATGCAGACAGCTGGGACTTGGAGTTTGAGATCAATAAATACTCCAACAAGCATGATCTGGGGAAGGCCATTGAGAACATAAGGCAGATGGGTGGCAACACAAACACAGGCGCAGCCCTGAATTTTACAGTAGGACTGCTGCAGAAAGCCAAGAAGCAGCGTGGAAACAAAGTGCCGTGTCACCTCGTTGTCCTGACAAATGGAGCATCCAAGGATAGCATCTCGGAGCCTGCATACAGGCTTCGGGAGGAGAATATCCGTGTGTATGCTATTGGGGTCAAGGAGGCCAACCACACACAGCTGCGAGAAATTGCCGGCGAGGACAAGAGAGTGTATTATGTGCATGACTTTGATGCCTTGAAGGACATAAGAAACCAAGTGGTTCAAGACATCTGTACTGAAGAAGGTAAAAGCTCACAAATTCCCTTCCTGCGTTACTACTTTTGTTCTCCAGAGCGAAACTGAAAGCCCACTACAGTGCAGTTCTGATTTATGTCTGATTAATAACACAGACAGTTGGAAGAAGGCATTTTCTCTAATAAATATTAACGGGCTTCCTCTCTTAAATCCCTGTTAGAACATAGGTGTGATGAGACATCACATGTGTAATATGATCTAGCGATTTTAGATCTCAAGGAATATTTCTAATTTAATTCTCATTAAAAAATATTTAGTGAAATCGCTGGGCATGGTGGTGCACCCCTGTAATCCCAGCACTCGGGAGGCTGAGGCAGGGGGATCAGTGTGAGTTCGAGACCACCCTGGGCTATAAAAGTGAGTTCAAGGCCAGCCTGAACTGCATAGTGAGACCCTGTCTCAAAAAAACAAACAAAAAAATAAAAAAATTTAGTGAAATCATGTAGAGGAATACCAGGAGTACTCACTCCCATAGGGCACAGGTGATGACTTCTACAGACATTTTTGACCTTAAAACTGTTGAGTGCCACTGGCACCTTACAGGAAGGGGTCAGGGATGTTGCTACACGTCATTAGTGTCCCAAACATGTAACACTGCTCCTCACACATAAAATAATCTGGCCCGAAGTGTCAACAGTGCTGAAGCTGAGAAAGTCTGGGTTATATATTTAATGAAATTACTAAATAACAAGTAAAATAGTCTCAAATGCCTGATTATTTTATTGCCTCCAAAGCTGTATTTATCTGCTAATAATCTTTACCAAGCACATAATTGACTTCAATATAGAATGATTTGTGATTTGAATTTTTCTGCTCGTTCTTAATTTTGTTCATGCCGGCGACTTGAATAAACATCCTTATTTCTCCCACACAGCCTGCAAAGATATGAAAGCTGACATCATGTTTCTGGTGGACAGTTCTGGCAGTATAGGACTTGAGAACTTCAGTAAAATGAAAGCGTTTATGAAAAACCTGGTGAGCAAATCTCAGATTGGGGCCAATCAGGTGCAAATTGGTGTCGTCCAGTTCAGCGATGTCAACAGGGAAGAGTTTCCACTGGACAGATTCATGTCCCAAGGTGACATTTCAAATGCCATAGATCAAATGGCTCACATTGGGGAAACCACCTTGACGGGCAGTGCCCTGAAGTTTGTGTCTCAGTACTTCAGCCCTGCTAAGGGAGCCCGGCCCAATGTCAGGAAGTTCCTCATCCTCATCACAGATGGCGAAGCTCAGGACATAGTGAAGGAGCCGGCAGACGCGCTTCGGCAGCAAGGCATAATTATCTACTCTGTGGGTGTATTTGGCTCCAATGTTACCCAGCTTGAGGAGATCAGTGGAAAGCAAGAGATGGTTTTCTATGTGGAGAATTTTGATATTCTACAGCATATCGAAGACGATCTTGTTTTTGGAATATGCAGTCCCCGTGAAGGTACGTATGGATATAGCCCCCTAGTGACAATGTCCAAATGCCAGATATGCTGGTCCTAGTTTCTTGAACTAAATGGAGTTGTAGTTGACCACTGGGAACTTTTCACCTAATTGAAATTTTTATGCCAGTGACTTTGAGCTGTTGAGTTAAATAGATAATAAAGAACAATGTTGGTTCACCTACATTCATTCCTATTTCTACATGCACCATCTGAAGGCAATGAATCCTTCACTTAAGAAAAGCAGTATCCTGCTAGGTCTCTGGTCAGCCTCCTCGGCAGCAGAAGCTGAGTCGATAGAGGAAGCAGAGGTGGTTTACTCAGGATATCCTTTCAGAAGAGGAAGAAAGAAAACAGGGAAGGGCATAGGCAGGAGCTAAGCAAGGACATCTTCTTAGCTGGATTCTAGTTGTAGTCTGATTCCATAGAAAGCTTTGGAGGATGCGCGATACTATCATTGGTCCTTTCTTGCGATGAGGGCCCCCAGGGGCAGGTGGTACTGATGCATTGCTTTCTGGGTAGGAGGGCACTCCTCTTTGGTTTGGCATCCATGATATGTTTATTTATTTATTTTTATGGCCGGCTCAGCCTGCTCTGAGGGCAGGGCTGGCACAGCATGTGGTGCTGAGGATCGAACTATGGTCCCTGCAGCTGTCTAAGCTTTCCTAAGCAGGGGCCTTAGACTACTGAGCCATCCTGCTGGGCCCTGGCATCCATGATATGTGCACATTTTTAATTTTATAATTTCTAAAACCAGTGCTGGGTCAAATTGGATGTCAGTGAAAACATTTTGATATTTCTCAAAACCTGACTCTAGTGTATAAACTTGAGCAATAGATGCCTCAAAGGAAGTCAATGCCATAGTCCCTGCCATCTTCCTGTGACTCTACAGGGCACTGGAAATGATTCAAAAAGTTTTGGGATAGAGGTGTAGCCTAGTGGAAGAACACGAGCCTGGCACGCCTGAGCCCTGGGGTACAACATTTGGCCCAAAACTCAAACAAAATAACAATAATGATATTAGCCTTTCTGAAAAGGCTAATATGAAGGCTACTAGAATTTAAAGGAGAAAAACAGCGTTTTCTTACTCAAATAACAATGCTGGGCCCAGCAGGATGGCTCAGTGGTCTAAAAGGCCTGCTTAGGTGGCTGCAGGGACCGTGGTTTGATCCCGGCACCACGTGCTGCGCCAGCCATGCCCTTAGGGTAAGCTGAGCCGACCATAAAAATAAATAAATAAACAAACAAAAAGTTCTGAAACAAGAAAATTAATTAATTAATTAATTAAAGAAAAAAACAAAAAAAAAAATAAGGCTGTTCCACTCTCAGTGTGAGGTTTGGTGATCATGGTCTGTGTTTTGTAGAGGAAGGAGTACACCAGGTTCTTATTTCCGGTTAAATTTATTCCACCCGGAATAAACATGAACTCTTCAGGGTTTCAACACTGAGCTCTCTTCCCCCAACCCCTTATCCTGTCTTCTGAGGAATCCAAACAAGCTTGGCAGCCAACTAAAAGCCAAAAGAACCTCATTCCTGTTTTATTAGAGCCAGCCTTTCCTAGGAATTAGATTTACAGCCCTGCACATGTGGCTTCCAGTTGGTGGTTAAAGGGGGTGGGGGTGGGGGGCATGTAGAGAGTAGATTCTCACAGTTCTATTTCTGAAGAATAGATGAGTTAATGTCCACCTCGGACTTTGCTAAGGCTGCAGAGAAAATGTGAACATAATGACTAATCACCACACGGATCCAGGGTGAATGGGTTGGCGGCTTGCATACAGGACGGATGAGTTCCTTTAGATGGAACATGCTACACAGGAACTAAGTCCTTTCTGCTTTATTTGTCCATGACATTGACCTCAGGTTTCAAAAGTTAGTAGGAGGAGCCAGGGAGATAGCTCAGTGGTCTAAGCACCTGCCTGACAAGCACAAGGTCCTCAGATCAATCCCAGATACCACATGCCATGCTGCTGTGCCAGCCACTAAAACTGTGCTGCTTTCTGTGCCAGCCATGTTAGCCACTGGCTACACCTATAATCCCAACATTGGGGAGGCTGAGACAGGAGGATCACTATGAGTCTGAGCTGTATAGTGAGACCCTGTACCAAACAAACATATAAACAAAAGACTTTTTAAATTAAAAATTCAAAAAAATATATATATATATATATGAATGAAAGTAAATTTGAAGCAACCATGTGTATGAGGACATTTAAAGGCAATTATGATTTTCTTTCCCATTCAAAGGTTTGTGAAACTCTTTCTGCTGATCCTGTGGATGTCACTTTATCCCCTCCCATCCATGAAGTAGGTTTCACAACACCCCTGTCTGTTCTTTTCCTTTTTAAAATGTATTTGGCACAGGGTCTCACCACACAGCTTGGAGTCATAGTAGTGATCCTCCTGTTTTAAGCCTCCCCAGTGCTGAGATTCCAGGCATGCACCACCATGCTGGAACTCAGTAGCCAGCTCAGCACGCCTGGGGTGTGGGTGGGCGTGGAATAGCTGGGCCTGGGGACTGAACCCCGGTCCCTGCACTTGCCTAAGCAGGTGCTAAATTCATTGAGCTATCTCACCAGCCCACCTCTGTCTGTTCTAAAAGTTCACCTAACAATCGCCATGGGCGGGTGGCACAAAGGCGCATGTCCTTTTGTTGTCCAGAGAACTGAACTTCTGATGCAACCCCCTTGGAGAGAAAAGAGCGGCAACCTTTTTAAAAGTCGAGAGAAAAATCCATGGTCTCCAGAGCTAATCTTATACGATCTTCCTTTCTCATCTTCTTCTAGAATGCAAGCGGATTGAAGTTTTGGATGTTGTGTTTGTAATTGACAGTTCTGGCAGCATTGACTACAATGAATACAATATCATGAAGGACTTTATGGTTGGCTTAGTGAAGAAAGCTGATGTGGGCAAGAATCAGGTCCGGTTTGGTGCTCTGAAGTATGCCGATGACCCAGAGGTGCTGTTCTACCTGGATGATCTTGGTACAAAACTAGAGGTGATCTCAGTGCTCCAGGCTGACCAGCCTATGGGGGGCAACACTTACACTGCTGAGGCTCTGGCCTTTGCGGACCAAATGTTCACAGAAGCCCGGGGCAGCCGCCTGCACAAGGGAGTCCCCCAGGTCCTCATTGTGATCACCGACGGGGAATCCCATGATGCCGAAAAACTCAATGCCACGGCCCAGGCCTTGCGGGAAAAGGGCATTCTTGTCCTGGCTGTGGGGATTGCTGGTGCCAATCCCGTGGAGCTGTTGGCCATGGCGGGGTCCAGTGACAAGTACTACTTTGTGGAGACTTTTGGAGGCCTGAAAGGGATATTCTCAGATGTGTCGGCCAGTGTTTGTAACACTTCAAAAGTGGGTAAGTCTCATCAGTTACGTTTTCCTAATTGTGAGCATAAAACTATCTGAGGAAGACACTTTCAGGAACAGGTCTTCCTAGGTGGACAGAAGTTGAAATTATTCCATGGAAGGCCCCATGGCTGAGGAGCTTAGAGCCAGAAAGCCCTCTGGGCCGATTCCTTCTGCCCCTTTTCCTTCTGCAAAGTGGCCTTCTCATTTCTCCCTCAGTTCTTCTAATTCATGTGTCTTAGATGGGCTTTATTCAGCAGTGTATAGATTTGCTTAAATGCCTTTCTATCCGCTAGATCCTGTTCCTGCCCTTCACACAAGCACTCAACATTTACCCTAAGAATAGGTGATGACTGCAAGCTGACTCTTTTTTTTTTTTTTTTCCTTTGGGCTTAGAAATCCAGTTGCTTTACTGTTTTCCATAACGGATCATTAAAAATGTGGAGCTCAGTGTTAAATACTTGAGTTCAACTAGCATCAGATCTTTCCAGGACAAAGTCCCTCAGGCCTTCCTTTGTCAGGAGTGCTGTGTCTCTGTTCCAGTGGCTGGCCGTGGCATGACAGCATGTATGTGGGATACATCTATCTATGCACCATTCAGCTACCATTTTACACTGTTGGTTTAGAGGGATTGTGGGCTATTAGCTTTCCTTAGTCTCTTCCCTAAGGCATATTTTACCAAGATACACTATTTTTATTGGATTAGTTGCCAATAATTCATAATTCCAGCATATTGGTACAATTTGTTTTCAAATCATTTAACATTTCTTGCTTTCACGTGGCTTGTCTCCCTAGAAGGCAGCTAGTATCTTTTTCTTTGACACAACTAACAAAATCTCTCCGGGTCCTACTTAAAAGGGGCCAATCTTTTACCTCTTTGTGTCAAATGCCTACAATTTGATCTGTCCTTTTGAAGTTCACTATAAAAAATGATGTTTCATTTTTGTATTGAAAGTTCTCAGTCCAGCTGAAAAATGGATTTCATTTTCTTTATTTGATCCTGAATTTGAAAAGGAACTTAATGAGTTAACCAATTTCTAAGGGATCTACATTTTATGTCTTCTCTTATCCCACAGTAAAGAATCCCCACCATCTTTAATCTTTTCTGGGGCATTGTGAGAATTCACTATGTTAGGTCAGTGGTGGGTCACCGGGAAATTCAAGGAGATTGCCGTGCTTACCAGAAGGCTGAAGGACACGCACTAGCACATGCCAAGTGGGACTCATGCATTGGCCGTGCTCTCTCAAATTCATATTTTTTGTATTTGCTCTGTTAATACAAGCGAAATGTCTCTGGTTATATTTCACTATTTGCTCAAAAATAGTTTTCTCAAGTAATTATTTTTGCTTGTGAAGACCAAAAAGGAGCTGAAATAGAAGGAAAATAAACTAGACATAGTCCGGAAAGCATGCTTTTAAATACCGCCTTCAATTTGCCCTAATACAGATTTGCTAGTTCTGTTGGCTGGAGACCAAGTCAATCATACAAGCTATCTGTTTCTGTTTGAGTCCCTAAACATGGGGGTTTCTTTTGGTTGCTTTTGCTGTTTCCTCACTGTGCTACTGCTGTCCCTGGCTTTCTGGAAGAGTTAAGACTGGGTTGCAAATGAGGACAGCTTTTCTGTAGCACCATTCTCAGTTCTCTGGGAACTTAGGACAGCAGATGGCAGAAGACCAAATGGACAAGCCAAGAACAATAGGAAAGTGTGTGCGAGTGGTTATGCTTTAAGCTGCCTTGGTGAACCGGTCATTTATTTTTATGTCCTCCTAAATTAATTTGACTACAGAGTTGCTTCAGTCACTCTGTAGTGAGAAATATTATTGAGAAATATTATTTCTATATAGCTATAAATAGTTAACTTGCTCTTATGGGTTAAAGATAGAATAGCAGGGAAACAGAACTTTTGCAAAGGGAGAGGGGAAGCGATGGAGGAAGGGAGGATGGAGAGGAGAGAGAAAGGGACAACAAAAGAATTAAGATGTGTATGTATGCTAGCTTCACACAATGAGTGTTATTGTTATGTACTGCTAACATATAAAAAAGAAAGAAATAACATCTGGGTTTTGGTGTTTTCTTTTTTCTCTTTTTTCTTCTTTGTAGATTGTGATATTGAAAAAGTGGACCTTGTTTTCCTCATGGATGGTTCCAATAGCATTCATCCAAGCGACTTCAAAAAGATGAAGGAATTTTTGGCATCTGTTGTTCAAGACTTTGATGTCAGTCTCAAGGGAGTGCGCATAGGAGCAGCCCAGTTTAGTGATACCTACCGACCAGAGTTTCCCTTGGGGACTTTTGTAGGAGAGAAGGAGGTATCATCTCAGATTGAAAACATCCAGCAGATCTTTGGGTACACACACCTTGGTGCTGCACTGCAGCAGGTGAGCCTTTACTTCCGGCCAGACATGGGCAGCAGGATAAATGCAGGCACCCCCCAGGTGCTGCTGGTCCTCACGGATGGCCGCTCCCAAGATGAGGTGGCTCAGGCAGCCGAAGAGCTGAGACACAAAGGTGTGGACATCTACTCGGTGGGCATTGGGGATGTAGATGACCAGCAGCTCATCCAGGTCACGGGGACTGCTGATAAAAAGCTCACGGTTGATAACTTCGACGAACTGAAAAAGGTCAAGAAAAGGCTTATTCGCCACATCTGTTCCTCAGGGGGTGAGAGCAGTAAGTATTGAATAAGTCCTTTGTTTTACTTCATTTTTATCTCCACACTGACATTCTCCTTGGGCTCTATTTCGTCGCAGTGGATGCTGGGAAATTTAAGTTTGCACTTCTGAATCTCACACTGAAATTCTGCTCAGTTATAAAGGAATTTTCGTGGCTTAGAGATTAAGGAACAGGGTGTTCAGGTTCCTGTGTCTTTTTCTCCATTGTCCTCAGGGGAGTATGTCCGCTCTGTGAGTGGGAGAAGCTGAGCTCCAGAAGTGTGAGGAAAAGGCCATGCTCACAGTGTGACAAGTTCCAGAAGTTGCAACATGAGAGTCCAAGAAATGAAAACTTGGACTTCAGTTGCCGGGCCATAGGGCGCAGTGCTGCCAAGAGCTACAAATGGAGGGAATATCCCTGGAGCTTTACATATTCATTATGAAATTTTACCATAGAAGCTAGTAAATATCTTCTTAAATATGAGCACATTTTGACATGTTTCCAATAGAAAGGGAAAAAGTGTCTTGAACAAATAACTTAAAAAAAAAAGTTAGGGAAGTGTCCAGTGGATTGGCTCTGCTTTTAAGTCAGTTGATGTGGTAAACATTGGCCCCAAGTTTCCACCAAGGAAAGTAAAGCCACACATTGAGAGGCAGCTAGAGACAGCCTGGCCACAAGCCACTGTTCTGTGGCCTTTGTATCTTGGAAATCTTGCTTAACTTCTCTAAGTCGAATTTTCTTATCCATGGACTATAAAATGCAGTATGGCATGGTTCATAATATCACTTTGGGACTGGTCCGAGAGCTCAGCAGACTACAGTGCCCGCTTAGGCAGAGCACAGTGGCTGGGGTTCCATCCCGCATGTGCTGTGCTAGCCCTGTGCCCGATGCTCCCTGAGCCACTGATTGAGAATGGGCATGGTGGCACTCGCCTGTAATCCCAGTACTTGGGAGGCTGCAAACAGGAGTCTGAGATATATATATATATATATATATATATATATATATATATATATATAACTCTGCGGATGGAATGAAAAAGATGCACATTGAAACTTGACTTTGAATAGGGTTGACACTGGGATATAATTACAAGGTCACTTAATTTTGTCTAACACTGGACCTATTAAATTTATTCCTGGGGTCTAGCCCTTCCCTTGCCACTGGTCACTTCCAAAAAATAAATGGACCTCCCATTGATGACATTAATACATCTGTCCCAGTGTAATTCCTAGACCTCTAAACTCTGTGTGGGGCTCTCCCACTTTTCCAGCCTACCACATACAGCTCACCCACCTTGAAAGAAGTGGCCACCGGGGTTGCTGGCTCCTCTTTTTCTTCACCTTTCAAAGCCTGTCCTCTCCCACATTCCACCCTCATTTGCTGACCCTGGTTTCTGGTCACTGACATAGGATCTGGGGAAAGGAGATGGTCTGAAGGGGTCCAGAGGACCTTATCTGATGGTATCTGTCAAGAAATGGGTTTCTGTAATGGTAGCTTGTGTCCCAAAGTGGGCCTGCTGAAGGGTTCTTCAAAGGCTTCTGTGTCCTGCACTGTCTCCTCCCATCCCCAGCACAGCCCATCTGTTGGGGAATCTCTCAAGTGCAGCTCACGTGAGACTGGGTAAGTAGTCTGAATTTAGGCAGTTCCTATTCCTTCTCAGTCTTGGCATCAGTTAATGGCTTTGGTTTATTGTGCTGGTGCTCCCCTGCACCCCCCCACTCCCCTACAGAAGAGCTAAGAAGCCCTCAACAGCACATTAGTTCCATGGGAAATACTATAATATCAACTGCCCTGCCCAATAAACAAGAATTATCACCTTTGAAAGTGACTGCCTTTCCTTTGCAGGAAAAGCAGCAAACCCTCCTGTCTCATTTCCTAGAATCTCCAGGCTTATATGCTGACTTAAAGAAGCTGTCTTCTTTCCGTGTGTGTGTGTGTGTGTGTGTGTGTGTGTGTGTGTGAGAGAGAGAGAGAGAGAGAAGAGAGAGAGAGAAAGAGAGAGTGAGTCTACTTGTCTGTCTGTCTGTCCATCTATCCATAAACACTGAGATGGAGGGAGGCTCATAGCCTAACAGCTCTCTCCACAAATGCTCTTCGAATGTCCTGTCTCACAGCTCTGTGAGACCTAGTACAGAGGTTAAACGTTAGGGGTCCTGTAGTTGGATTAGAGACTATTGTCTTCGTACAACCCGCTCAAACATCAGATTATTTTAGCCAAATTTTTCCATTAATTTCCTATCAAATATCCACTTCTAATTATTAGGTAGCAAACCATCTTAGCACAATCTAGTCTCTACTTGATTGCATGAAAACAAAATTAGGAAGTAAAAGCAAGTGCATACATTCTAAATAATGACTGAGTTATCTTTAAAGAAAATAGTCATGAACACAAAAAAATAAACACTCTATATTAAGACAGATTAGAAGCCATTACTCCAGCAAGCAAGAATGCAAGGCTTTCGGGGCCAGCTGTGAGTGAGGGCCGATGAGGCCTGAGGCAGCTCTGATAAGCTTCAAAGTGAGCACAAACGGCCAGGGGATGCCTGCTCTTCTGCAGTTATAAGGTCTTTGGACAGTAGCCTGTGGTTCAAATCAAGTTAAAACTAGAACCTAGATATTTGTTCTGGTGAGTGTGTGTGTGTGTGTGTGTGTGTGTGTGTGTGTGTGTGTGTCTGTCTGTCTGTCTCAGTTACTCTTCTCTCATTGCTGAGACAAATACTTGACACCCAAAATGAAGGAAGGGAAGGTTAATTTAGCTCACCGTTGCCGGAGGTTTCAGTCCCTTCTCAGCCGGCTCCAAGGCAGAGAGGCACACGGCAGCGGGCAACCTTTGATAGTGGCAACAAAGAGCAAGAGACCAAACAGTGGCAGCCACGGCTACAGAGAGCAAGTCTGTCCGTCTCTCTTCTATTACATTCAGGATATATGCCCCAGGCTCGGTGTGGTATTCACACCTATAATCCCAGCAGTACTACGACCCATAATCCCAACCTTGATCATGAATTAATCTCAAATTCTAGAATTCTAGAAGTCCACACCCCATGACTGCATGAGGCTTTCGGGGGGACACCTAGACAACATAAACCATTACAGTGTGTATGTGTGTGTGTGTGTGTGTGTGTGTGTGTGTGTGTGTGCGTGCATAAGGGCACTAGGTCTCAAACCCAAGGTCTTTTGCATTGCAGGCAAGAGTTAGATCATGGAGCTACACACTCACCCCCCATTGGGTCTGCTTTCTAAGAAAATATGCCTGGCTTTGAAGAAGCCACTATCCTTCCTAGGGCTTAGTTTTTCCATTCATAAAACTAAATGACCTCTAAGAGTTTCTCTCATCACACACTGTGATTCAAAACAAGCAGGGTTGGTCAGCTGCGTGGCACTGCAAAGGAAGTGACTGGCATCACTAATTGAGCATCTAGAAAGGGACAAGCCTGGCACTCAAAGCACCTTCAGTACAGTGTCTCGCTTCATTCTCCCAATAGCCTGTGCCGTTTATGTTTTCATTTCCATTTATAAATCTCAAAGAGACATTTAGAGGCTGACCCAGATCATGCTAGAAGTGACAGACCAGGCATATTTTGAACTGAGCTTTGACCCAAATTCTCCAGTGTATATTTTATTTCTTTCTTGTTATAAGTGAAGCTGTCTGTTTTCTTGATATAGGTGTTGTCTAAATTATCGATTGCTAACATTACCAAGAACTAATGTCTGAGTGCTCTTTTGCTAATTAATAAGCAGAACTTATTAAGACATTTTGGGTTTGTGTCCTTAAGATTGTTCCCACAAACTGCTGTGCCCTAGGGAAACCTCTTGTTGCTAAGCAACTGCTTCCCACAGCGCAATCTAACGGCAGGACTAGGAGCCTGCGTAACTTATCATGACCAGTAGGAAGTGACAGAATCAGGTGGCTCGGCAGATGGGTGTCCCAACAAGGCTGGTTCTGAATCCCTGGGCCTGGCAATGTGACCAGTCCTAACAGTGAGATGGAGGGAAGACTCTAAGTCACCGCCTTCTACTCTGATAACTGATATGATAAGAATTTCTTATATGGTGTCTTATAATTACAACTGAGATGATGAATGGGGGTTCAGTGAGTGTAGTTCCAGTCTTAGTATGTTTCAAAAGGACCCTAGGAAAGCAATTTTATGGAGCCATGGAGTAACTTCACAGGAAGATAATTTTCCAAAAATCCTTGGGTTCAGATCTTAAATATTTTAGAATATGGCAGAGCTACATTCAAAGTTAGTGTTTCAACATACACCGAAATCTACTAAGCAGCTCCACTCCAGTCTGTTTTCTTCCCTTTGCCCAACTCTAATTTTCTGATTTCCCTTTGAGCCTGGCCAGTCTGTCTACCCAGGAGAGACTCCGAGCAGTCTGGAGCATGTGCAGCTTTGGCTTTTGGTGTGCCGCCAGGCCTGGTGGGAAGAGAAGCAGGGGTAGCTCTTATCCTTCAGACCCAGCCATGTGATAGATGGATCAGAAAGGAGCATATGCAGAAGGCCAGGCTGAATAGCATGAGGCAAGAGACAAACTTGGAGTTGGAGTCACTGAACGTGAGCAGGAATGGAGCCAAACAGAATAATCATTTCCAGTTTTGCTTCGCAAAGAGCTTTCGCCTCACCTGAATTCTCACTTAGCAGAGGTTGAAGCAAAAGTGGGCACGCTGATAGCTTATTGGGAGCACAATCAAGTAAAGCCAGAGGGAGGAGAAGAGAAGTGATGCAGAGAGGAGGGGAGTGAGTGCGACGGTGGTGGTGAGCAGCTTCTGAAGAAACCACAGCTGGTCCGGGGCTCCTGCAGAGCGGCGCCAGAGGCCCAACAGTACCACCACCCACAGGGGTCCAGCAGGAGGATGGAGGACGCGACTGCCATCTGCTGGAGGCATCCTATCTGCTGCCTCTCCAGAGTCAGTTTATCCCCTAGAGAGTTACTACTAGATTGTATTAGCCAGTGCCATTGGGAAACTGCTGGGAAACCAGACATAAGCTCCATAGTGCATGGCACCAGGGGTGGGGGTGGTAAAGGAGTGGAGCCTCCATAAACCCACACAGTTAGCCCCTGGGGTCCCTCTGCAGGAGAACTGGCCTCGCCCACACAGTGTTGCAAGACCAACCAAGTGTGGCATCTGGGGCTCTCCTAGTTCTGTGCAGAGGGAGGAGCAGATATGGGCATTTTATAAACTCGACATCCTCTAGTAACTAGCTATATCTTCTAATCATATTTTCTCCTTTTTCATCTCAGATACACTTTATCTCAAAGGTGTGTCTGTACAAACTCACTCTTATCCAGTCTAAGAACTTCACTTTTCTGATTCTCTAAATATGTTCCTTCACACAAGTAGCATCAAATTCGACTAAGGACTTTTAAAAAAAAATCAGCTAATTAGAGCCAGCTTTGGGCCCTGACAGCAAAAGGGAGACCATAACTGTCTAGTCCAATCCACTCTTTTCTGTTCTTTTGTATTTTTATTCTGAGATACATAATTCCTTTATTTTCGCAGTCAAGAAAATGAATCCTCTGTGAGAATAAGACTTTTGGCCAAAGTTGTCTGACAGTAACAGAGCTGTGACCAGAACATAACTGAAATGAATCTTTCTGTCTTCCCCAGTGCCTGCCTCCATGCCAGGCTTCCACATCACTGTTTTTGGGTCTGCTTCTGCTTCTCACTTTTATATCTGAGCCTGACCTGGGGATCACCTTTTACTTGTTTT
>PVJA010011230.1:43028-55378 GCA_004027025.1 Myocastor coypus
CTTTTGTAGCCCAGGCTGGTCTCGAACTCGCACCGATCCTCCTGCCTCAGCCTCCCGAGTGCTGGGATTACAGGCGTGCGCCACCACGCCCGGCTTCTGCAGAGGTTTTAAGGCCACTGTATGGAACCCACTATATTAGCATGGCCTTGTCTCAGTTATGTGTGAGACACGATTACTCACCTTAGCTCTGCCTGTCCTATTCTCTTCCTTCAGCCACATTACTAAGGAATTGTTTCTCTTAATTAAGCTCAGCAACTGAGGTAGATTTAAGTCCTTTGAGCAATCTAGACAAAGAGTTAAAATAATGTTCTAGAGAACGACTCCCAGGGTCACTCAGAGCCATTGTGATATCTCTTCGGATGTTTGTTGTTTTCCGAGAGTGTCTTTTGCTTGAATTCAGTACCGTAACTTGGGTAGCGAGGGGCTTTTGATTCAGAAGTTAAGACAGTGTTTACCCAAGAGTCATACTTTCCACCTCAAGACAAATAGAAGCTGTAAGTAATTGAAAGGAATTGAAAAGGACAAATTCGGGGGATTCCTTCCAACTAGTTTCTTTGCCTTGGTCTCACTTTCTGAGTGTCTACAAAGAGAATTTCCAATAAGGTAAAATGTAGTAAAGTTAACAGATCAGCCTCCTTGTCTTTTGATAGCACATTGATTTACCTTAAATCTCTCGTGGTGAACATTGATTATTCGATAAAGCCTTTATTTTCTGTTACCTAGCTCTTCTGTCATTAAGAATGAATCAAGAATTGAAGTGGACATTTTGGTTTCAAAGAATTGCATATATCCAGGGATCAATTTATCTGGGAAATTACATAGACAAGACTTTGTTCATACAAAAAGACCTCAAAAAACTGCTAACCCAAGCAAAGCAAATTCAATATCACTCCTATTTTACTAAGTAAAATTTTCTTGAAAAAGAGTTGGTATGTTTAACCAACTTGAAATATCTTGGAAAAGTATCCTGTCTAACTACTTGCCTTTGGAAAACTCAGTTGAATAGATATCAAGCCCATAATGATTTCTCCAACACAGAATTTCCTTAGAACCTTGGGCATGGTGGTGCACCCCTGTAATCCCAGCTTTCAGGGAAACTGAGGCAGAAGAATTACAAGTTTGAGCCCCACGTGGGCAATGAGCAAATTAATAAGACCCTGTTACAAAATTTAAAAGTAAACATAGGGCTAAGGATATAGCTTAGAGGGAAAACCTTGGGTTCCATCTTCAGTACTGGAAAAAACATTCAAGTGCCTAGAATCAGACAACGGACACAGCATGAGAGACAAAGATGTTTGTTGAGAGGCTGATGAGATAGCTCAGCACCCTGAAGTACCTGCTTAGGCAAGCTTAGGCAAGCACAAGGACCACAGTTGGATCCCCAGCACCACATGCGACACCAACCCCACCCCCAGGGTGGGCCAAATCAGCCAGAGTCTAGGCATGGTGGTACACTCCTGTAATGACAGCACTGGGGAGGCTGAAAACAGGAGGACTACCACAAGTCTGAGCTGCATACTGAGACCTTGCAACAACCAAATACGTTCTTTTTTTTTTTTTTGTCTTTTTGAGACAGGGTCTCCCTATGCAGTTGAGGTTGGCCTTGATCTCACTTTTGTAGCCTAGGCTGGTCCCGAACTCGCACCAATCCTCCTGCCTCAGCCTCCTGAGTGCTGGGATTACAGGCGTGCGCCACCATGCCCGGCTCCAAATACGTTTTTTAAAAAAAGAAGAAAAAAAATATTTGTTGATTTAATAAAATGTTTCTCCTTTGAATCCTAGATTGCTTTGTTGATGTTGTGGTTGGATTTGATATCTCAACCCAGCTGAAAGGGCAGACTTTGCTCACAGATCAGCCATGGATGGGAACCTACCTTCAAGACATCTTACAGGCTATCAGCTCCCTCAATGGGGTGAGCTGCGAGGTGGGCACTGAGACTCAGGTCAGTGTGGCTTTTCAAGTGACAAATGCCATGGAAAAGTACTCCCCCAAGTTTGAGATCTACAGTGAAAACATTCTGAACAGCTTAAAGGGTGTGAATGTTAAAGGCCCTTCCCTGCTCAATGTGGACCTCTTGAGCTCTCTGTGGGATGCCTTTCAGAACAAGTCGGCTGCCCGAGGAAAGGTAACACGATTTCATTCTGTTTGTTGGCTTGGAGTTGCAATTGACTTGACCTTACTCATATTTCTTCTCCTTTGCAAACATCCCTAGGTGGCCCTTTTATTTTCAGATGGATTGGATGATGATATTGAAAAGCTTGAACAAAAATCTGATGAACTTAGAAAAGAAGGTACTGAAAGTAGAGAAGTGGGAATGGGGTGTTTATTAGAGTTAGCACTCAAATCTAGCTCTAAAGCTTTCAGACACTCAAATAGCTTGGACCACACTGCTGTCTGCTTTTCCTGTATTCTGTATATATATGAAACAATGCTGAATGCAAAAGCCTATTGTTTGTCTTGGATGATGGTATATCTTCCTGTAACTTTTCTGGAGATCATTTTCTCCCTTGCTCCACATTTTCTAAAATTACTACTTCTTTAGTGAAATGAATATGACCAGGGAATGCAAGAATTGGACTGTCTTCTTCTGGCACTCTTGAAAGTTTCCACAGCTCCAAGCATTAATGGGCAAGTTGATCCATGTCTTAGGGGCTTTCTAATTGCTTCTTTCCTTCCCGCCACAGATGGGCCAATCATGGCATTTATGAGCACCCTGATTTGGGTTTCTACAATCAATAGGCCGTCTTAGTCACTATTGGGTCTTATTAAAAGATGCATCAGATGAGCAAAATGCACTTAGGCATTTCTGGCTTGAGTAAGAAGCACACTCCTGTGAAGTGCATGTAACTGTTCTGCTGGGTCCCCTCCACTTGCAGGCTCACCATCTGCCTGCAGCAGCTACAGCTCATGACTTGATCATTCTCTTAGGAAGCGCATTGCCAAATGAGGGCCACCTCATGTGGAAAGTTGCTTCCCACTCTATTCCTGGGTGACAGAATGAGTTTCTGTTCCAGAGCTCCTTCGGATCAGGCTACAGGTAGACTCAGATGAGACAGTCTTGCTGGTTTCCATTTGTTTTCTTCCTTTCTGCTCCCCATCTTCTGAGCGGGCTCCTTCAACTAATCCTGCACATCCAAATCTCTATCTTTGGCTCTGCTTCTGGGGGCCCTGACTGAAGACCACTGCTGCTCAGGTCAGCCAGCAGATACTGGCAGGATCTAGGCTCTGTGCTTGGACCTCTTACCTCAGTCTTAAACTGCAGAGTTCTCTGAATTTGCAGCCTTAGGGTACAGGCTTTTATTTGACCTTTTATTTACTAAAGCTGCCTTCTCTTTACCAAGTTTTAGCCTTTCTCCATGAGCTATAATAGAGATTTTAATTAAGATTGAGAATGAGGCCAGAGAGCACTTAGTTTAGGTAGACAGTTTCCTTATCATTGCTGTTTTGAGTCCTCCTTTTGTGAGGAAAACATAACACTTCCTGGAAAAGGGAAAGTTTCTTCCAGGAAGTACTTTTGAATACTCAGAGCTCTCAGAACCCATTCTCTTTCTTCCAGCTCTCATTGAGAAACCAGTAAATGCATATCAACTTCAGAAACTAGACCTTTAAAAATTCAAACTTCTAGAATCTTTGAAAAAGGGAAAAGGAATGATGATAATGTTCTTTGGAAAGGATCAAATGGGACAAGACCCTCTACCTCAGCTCCCCATATTTAAGTACATGTGGCCTCAGTTGGTGGATCTTGTGATCTCTCTCACACAGTTCTGTACTGCATCTAAAGATTAAAGTAGGTAATATCCCAGGAGACTCTGTTTCTGATAAGCTCCTGGGTAAAGCCAAAGCTGTGGCTTTAAGAATCCCCCAGGTATTGGCAAATCGTATAATCTGAATGACTGGGCCTTTCTGTAGCTCATTCCCTTTCTTCAAATAACCAGGACACAGTGAGTCGTGTTACAGTTTCCCTTGTCTCCAGTTTTGTTGGGTTATCATGGTCATGTGACTTACTAGTCTTGTAATGCATAGGCAATAGTATGAATAGCAGGGCCAGGGGGATAGTTCAGTAGAATAAGTGCTTGCCTGGCAAGTGCAAGGTCCTGAGTTTAATCCCTGGTACCTCAAAAAAAAAAAAAAAATAATAATAATAATAATATTAATAGTAATATAAATATACAAAAAGATTAAAGTAACTCAATCTTCCTCACCTGGAGAGCCATGTGCTATGTCCAACAGGCCTGAATGCGCTCATCACCGTGGCTCTCGATGGAGCTGCCCATTCCAGTGACCTGGATGATCTCCTCTACATTGAATTTGGGAAAGGATTTGAGTACAGAACACAGTTTGCTATCAGCATGAGGGACCTTGGGACTCAGCTGTCAAAACAGCTGGTAAGTTCTTCAGAAAAGGCCACCAAGTTTAACTAGCTTGCCCATAGGTATTTATGTTTGTGAATTTGAACTACTTCTGAACACTTGTGATGAAGATGTGCTTTTCTAAATCAGTGAATAGCCTACATAAGAAGATGTTTGACATGCTTAGCAAAAAAGAGAAAGGACAATATTTAAGTAGCCTAATAGTTGTTACAATCTATAAATATAAGTGCTAAAAAGAAGTTGAGACACAAGCACACCTCACTGTGTCCTTGCTGGGTTTCACAGCCAAGTGCACGGCTCAGTGGCTCAGCTTTTTGGGAGCTGAGTTTCCCTGCACCAGGGCCCAAAAGTAACAGTGACTACTTGAGGTGTTCAGCAAGAGACAAAGCAGTCTGCTCCAGGGCTGGAGGAGAGACCAATGGAAATGGACCTCAGAGGCTATACTTCATGCACAAGTGGGAGATTTTCATGGCTGTCTTTTCACTCCGCGATTCTTGCCATAATTCTATTCTTAGAGCTGAAGACCCATGTAAGTTGCGTTTTGTTTCTTTGACAAACAACCACCATTGAGACTTGAGTGGTGAAGTGTTACCAAACTCCACAAGACTTTAGTGAATGGCTAGTGATTTCTTTAAAATCTTCTTTTTTGGAGGGCGAGTGGTGGTGGTGGCGGCAGTTGAGACTGAGCACAGGCAAATGGCCTCCAGCTGAGCTGTAGCCCTTTTTGGGGCAAAGTCTCACTTGTTGCCTGGCATAGCCTTGAACTCTCGATCCTTTGCCTTCACTTCTGGAGGAGCTGGGATTATACAGATATGCTGCCACATTTATCTGTAATTTGTTTATAATTTATAAAATATTTCATCAACATATCAGCATGCTTGTCAATGCAATGCTAGTTTCTGCTATTTGCTATTTTCCACCAATAGAACTTTTGCAATAGCTATTTATTTGAAATAGTGATTGTGTAGAAATAATTCTCAAAAACAAATGGAAATTTGTTGCTATTCCTGTTCCATGAGGAGAGACTTTATTTTGTGAACTTCGTTTTTTTATCTAATACTTTTTGAAATTTGTATTGGTAATTGATAGAGGGAAGAAGTTTTTCTTCAAAACAAGACTATAAGTTAAATTCGATATAAAAAAATGAATGCCAGGCACGGTAGCTCATGCCTGTAATCCCAGTACTTGGGAGGCTGAGGCAGGAGGATCTGTGCAAGTTCAAGACCAGCCTGGGCTACAAAAGTAAGCTCAAGGCCAGTCTGAATTGCATAGCGAGACCCTGTCTCAAAAAGACAAAAAAAGAAAAGAAAAGAAAAAAAAAGCCATAAATGGCTTTTTCTGAAATTTTTAGGAAAACAGTATTTTTTTATTTTAAATACATGTATTTGGTACAGGGTCTTGCAACACAGCTTGAACTCAGAGTGATCCTCCTGTTTCAGCCTCCTCAATGCTGGGATTACAGGTACACACCACCACACTGGGTTCTGGTGGCTGGCTTGGCATTTGGTGCTGGGCATCAAACCTAGATCCTTCTGCTTGCCATGCAGACATTTAGACCATTGAGCTATCTCTCTGGCCCCAGAAAATAAGAATATTTTACTGTTAGAAAGAGACATAATAAGATATATTCTGTAAAAGACGTGTACAAGACAAGAATTATTATCCAAAAACATTATACAAAGGGAAAACTCACTAAAAAAAGAATTTTGCTTCTTTTTTTTTTTTTTTTTTTTTTTTTTTTTTTTTTTTTTTTTTTTTTTTTTTTTTTTTTTTTTTTTTTTTTTTTTTTTTTTTTTTTTTTTTTTTTTTTTTTTTTTTTTTTTTTTTTTCTTTTTGAGACAGGGTCTCACTATGCAGTTCAGGCTGGCCTTGAGCTCACTTTTGTAGCCCAGGCTGGTCTCGAACTCGCACTGATCCTCCTGCCTCAGCCTCCCGAGTGCTGGGATTCCAGGCCTGTGCCACCGCGCCCAGCTGTAAAATTTTGCTTCTTATTGCACTAAAAATATAATAAAAATTTTATAAAATAAAGTTTGATTCCATCCTACCAAAGTGAATCATATCATTTACTAGGAACAGAATTTTCCTAAAATCTGGTGGGTGAGTTGTAAAAATGCAATGTAGTATGCCAGCCTTTCAGAAAGTGACAACGTCCAAGATGAAATGTATTCACCTTCTGAACTATCCGCTATGGTTTGTGGGCAGCATGTGAAGAGCAATGCTCTTTCCATGACCTCAGATCCTAGATCCAGTGCTTCCAAAACGTTCGCATGTGATAGGTGCTTTGAAAATCCCAAAAGGGGTGTTCTAGAAGTGTATTGATTGTTGGGCCATTGCGAGCAGCACTGCTGTGGGTGCTGCCTGAATCATCCAATGTACGATGAGTTCGCAAAATGCAGAAAGGAGAAAATGGAATGCACTATTTAATGGAAGAAAGGGTCTGGGGCTGTGTGTTATAGGGTCATCGGCAGCACCATGTCAGTGCTGGGGCTGGAGGGGTGAGAACGGGCAGACACAATGACAGATTGGTGTGCGATGGGAGGGCCAGGCCTACGCTGATATGGAATTCCTCCCATGCACACACTCTACAGCATGGTCACTTTAAGGGACAACAGGCTTCTGAAATGATGATAGAAACCCACATCACACCACAGCAGATATGCATGCCATTGGGGAAGCAATGCCAGAAAACATAACGTATTTCTCACACTCTGCCAAGATCAACGTTGCTGAGAGGACCTGCTGCTGTTTGTTCTGCAAGTGCATTGGAGGAGAGGGCACAGCAGGATATCCTGGACCACCAGGGAAGAAGGTAACTTCAGCTCAAACCAGGGGATCATTCATAAGATTTTAGTGTACCTTTTGGACATGGGTGTTGACAGAAATAAGGGGTGACTTTCATTTCTCGGTAGAGCTTCAAAGGTGACCATTTATTAGTTCTTTTTGTCAAATAGCTGTCAATTTCCTTTGGCATTCTTAATTAGAATGTCCTTCACTTTAAAAAAGCTGTTAATGAAATCTCTGGAGAAAGGGCTATCAAGATATTGTTGTTCGTATTCAAGCAGCCACGACAACTATGCAGTAAACTCCATGATGTTTGCTCGTGTTGAACGGTACAAGTTCCCACGATGGTGGTGGTTCATTTCAGTTTCCATCTGTAATGATGGGAGAGTCGTTGATATCAGGCAGATAGGGTGTGTAGTCGGCTGAAAAGCTACATCAGGTCACTGTCGCTCTTAAGCTCTCTGAGTGTCACAGATGCATACACACGGCAAAAGCCCAGGTATTTAAGGAGAGAATCAGCAGCATCAGTTCATGAAACGTGTTTCCTGGAAAATAAGACTCAGCTGGAAAATAATCAGCCTTGCAAGTAGAAACCAAAAAGCCAGTCCCACAGGGGTTCAATCTCCTGGCCTGCTGAGCTGGTCCTTCCCCCAGGATGCACTGAGACAGCAATTGTGACTGGGCACGGTGGTGCGCGCCTATAATCCCAGCTCTTGGGAGGCTGTAAACAGGCGGATCACTATGAGTCTGATCTAGTAGTGAGACCCAGAATGCTCTGTAGGCCGTTCCCTAAAATGCAAAAATAAATAAATAGACTAATAAATAAACAAAAAGCCAGCCCCCGCCGTCAGCCCACTTTGTCATGAGCAAGGGAGGGTGATGTCAGGCTGGGTGGGGCTGGCATATTTTATCTCTGGCTTTTATGGCTGTTTATTTTCTGTCTAGATTTTATTTTCAGGAAAGGAGGGGATTTTCTAACTAAAAAGTCTGTGTGCTCGTATATAAAAGTATTATTTTTAACCTTCAGAAATGTTCCAATATATGTAAACAGTATAGGATCTGTTTAATGACCTTGATATACTTGTTCACCCATGTGTTTGATTTTTTAATAATATATAGACCATGGCTTAACTTTCAAATCACCAGAACTGAGCTTCTGAAGGAAGCTTTGTGATTGATTATTTTCTGAATGCTTTAACTTCCTGCAAAGACAATGATAGCATTTAAAGCAAAACAAAAACTGAGGACTTCGGGAAGAATAGAAGAAACTGTGTGTAGTCTATTTTTCTATGTGTGACACAAATTCTGAAAATTTTTTTCTTGTAATGAAAGAGGACAATTATGGTCTTTCAAGAGCCAATACAGTTGCATTTGCTTGGATATTTGTTTGAAAAAGAAAAAAAAATTATATAATTCAGAAGAACATTACAGACAATGTTATGATCCATATAGGCAAACAAGTACACACACACACACACACACACACACACACACACACACACACACGAATTGTATTGATTCTTCTTCTTTTGAGGCACCAGGGATCAAACACAGGACCTTGAGCTTATCAGGCAGGCACTTATGCCACTAAGCTATCTCCCCAGCCCCCGAATTGTCTTCATTCTCATCTGAAAATTCTATTTCTCCTTATGTGTATAAATGCAGTATGGGTTGGAGAAGGAAGACTTTTTTCCCCAAACCCTTATTTTCCACATGAAGTTGAAATTGTAAAGCTAAAAAATTGAGCCTGAGTACCTCCGGGGTTTTGCTGCAGTGTGTTCATGTTTTCTCCCTGCTCTTATTTCCAGGGACCCACAGGCGTTAAGGGCAGCGAGGGCTACCTCGGGGAGGAAGGAACTGCTGTAAGTTGATTGTTTTTCTAGCTCCATTTATTCCTAAAAATATTTGAGTACTATGTAGTCCCTTGCTTCCTTTCAGAGGGAAATAAAGGTCAGATTCTACAGATTCACATGCAAAAACCAGGTCCCTGCTAATGTTGTACTTTACTTCTCATGCCCATTAGTGGTCTATTAGCCTACTGTAAAGGCTTCACTCATTAACTCATGTGTTCACTCATTTAGTTCCTTAGATGCCAGGCCCAGTGCTAGGCCTTAGAAATGAGAAAAGTAAAGAAAAATTATAGCTCCTGCTTTAGGGAACCTCCAGACTAGAGGTGAGACCAAGGGCACTCAGGGTTACAGCTTTTAGACCCCTGGCTGCACTACAGGATCAGAGGAAGTGAAAGTACACGGACATAACCACCTCGGGGACAGCCACGGTGGAAGGTAGGGCTTGAGGGAGAGAAGCTGTGAACAAAGGCAGACTCAGGAAGACTTGAAGGACAACCAGGAATTTCTCCAGTGAATTGTGTAGGAAACACAGAAAGGGCAGTGTGTGCAGAGGCCACCCAGCCAGCTACATGGTTGCAAAATAGCACAGGTCTA
The DNA here is from genome assembly GCA_004027025.1 of Myocastor coypus. Lineage (NCBI taxonomy): Eukaryota > Metazoa > Chordata > Mammalia > Rodentia > Myocastoridae > Myocastor > Myocastor coypus. The sequence continues at coordinate 52,625 of PVJA010011230.1, forward strand.
GAACCCAGGACACCACAGGAGGAGGTGGCATCATTGGCGATCTTCTTTTGTTTTCGTTCTTTTTTGGCTGGTTCAGCGGAGCTTGTGTGGCATGTGGTGATGGGGATCAAACCGCGGTCCCTTGTGCCTGCCTAAGCTTAACTAAGCAGGCACTTTAGACCGCTGAGTTATCTCACCAGCCCCATCTTTGGGAATCTTGAATGCCCTGCGGATGTTTTGCATCACGTCCTGCACTGACAGTGGGTCACTGAGTGATGTTAAGCGTAGAGTAAAAACAGAGGCAATGTTCCAAAAGGATGCTCAAGGAATGCTATGGATGCTGAAGAGGCAGGGCGTACAGGTAAAAGTGCTATAGGTAAAGAGGTCCTAATTTGGCTTTGGGATGGCATGAATAGATATGTTGAACAGGTTGAAAAGACATAACTTGATGACCACTTGGGAGAAAGAAACCCACACAGGTAATAGGCAGCGGAGATACAAAACAGAAGGCTGGCATCTGAGCAGCTCTGGTTGACGGTCACTGTTTTTTAGGCATAAATTCTGAGTTACAAGCCATGAACAGTCAGGCATCTTTTTCCCCACAACAGCAAAGCCTTGTCAAATGTCTAACATAGAATCCAGGTGACAGAAGAACCGCTCATCTAGCTTCACGCTCTTTCTCAGGGCGAGCGAGGAGCCCCTGGACCAGTGGGAGAGCAAGGTACTAAGGGATGCCATGGCACCAAAGGTCCCAAGGTGAGAACTACACAAGATACTGCAACAGCTCCTCAACACTTAATCGCATTTTCCTACATAAATTACCACTGTCCTTTCTGTTTCCAGGGAAACAGAGGACTAAACGGAGAAGAGGTACGGCCCCAGGCCCATCCATTCATCTGCTCAGCTGTTATCCAGTTATTTTAATATTTGACAGTACTGGTAGAGTTTACAACTAGCCCTTTGGTTAGCCTGCCTTTGTATTTCCATGCTGGTCATTTCATTTTGTCTAGTCTTTCATTGCGAGCAGCACACGCTCTCTGTCGATAATGTCTATCCCTGAAAGTAATCTATATTCAGGCATAGCCTAAAAAGAAATGCAAAATTAGATGAGTTTTGTTTGGTGCCTGACTTTGTTCCGCCTAAGAACTGATGCACTGTATTCTAATTGCATCTATCTTTTCAGGGAGAAGTTGGGGAACATGGAATCAGTGGATTAAATGGAGAACAGGTGGAGATTTTCCTTGAACAACGGAGAGAGACCCTCCTGAGCTATTTCCCATTAAGGCAATGGGAATTTGACATTTTCCTTCTGTGTTTTTAGGGTGACAGTGGTCTTCCTGGAAGAAAAGGAGAAAAGGGTGATGAAGGATCCCAGGTAGGGATTCAGTGAAGGGAAAGCATAAAGACTGTATTTGAGAGGGAAGGTGTAATTAGCAGAATAAAACAGATATACTAGGTGTGTCAGTGAGCTGTTGCCTCAGAATTCTAAATTCTAATCAGATACAACAATAAACACTTGATTCAGCTGCTGGTCTTGAATGGTTCAAGCAAGGCCTAGATGACCCTGGTTCGTACTTCTGTGCTTTGGCTTTGCTCCATGTATTTCTTACACTCCAGCAGCCAGGAGCTGGCCTGGCAAGGTTGGGCATGGCATTTTCATGACTAGGACAGAGTGCAAGAGAGGAAGAAAAAAGATACGGGCTCTCAAGTCCCCTTGAGGTCACGTTGTGCAACTTTCCCAGCAATGTTTCTGTCTCTTTCTCTTGACCACATTAAGTCAGGGCAGCCAAGTTTGGGAGAAGGGAATCTTGGCCAGCACAGTTAGGAATCACTTTAGAATTACATGGAAAGGACTCAGATAGAAAGAGGATTGAAATATTGAGAGCGGCAGGAAGATATTGACAAGGGTCTGAGGGGTAAGGCAGCTCCTGTGGATGTCTGCTGCTCATACCCATCTGAATGCCTGCTAAAGCCACGCTTCAGTTATCTCCTGTGCCCTTAGGGTGTGAAAATTGAGTAAAAAATCTGTTTTTTGGTTGATGTAAGCAAAACCGCATGATCTCTCTGAGTCTCAGGTGCCTCATTAAAAAACAGAAAAGATGATAAACAATGCCTGGTTCATGAAACAGTTGGAACAGCAACGCAAAGGGACAAATGTGTCTGAACCAGAGTTCACCACATGGCACATAATTAAGTTCACTCTTAAATTATGTATATGATGTTCAAAGCTTTCTTGGTGGCTCCTTTTTCCAGCTTAAACATAATCTCACTAGAAAATAGTTAATTATTCAAACTAGGGAGGACGTTAGTTCTTTGTTTATTCTTATTAATTTTACTCAAATTCTTCACCTTGCTCTTATTGTGATTTGTATTAACTTCAGGGAATGCCTGGAAAGAGAGGGAGCAAAGGTGATCCCGGAGCAAAGGGTCTGAGGGGAGATCCGGTAAGTGCCAGGGACACGGGGTGCTGCCAGGGCTCCCTCCCTGAGCCCTTCCCATATGGAATGAGGATTTCATTTTAAAACACTATAAAAGCAATCCTGAGCTTAAAACATCACCATTGTAATTGCAGTGTGCCACCAGTGAAGCTTGTGACGTTGGAGGCTATTGAATCTGAGCCTCCTAAAGCTCATCTCACCAATCTAGCTCTGCTTTCCATGCATTGTAATTAGGGATTTTTTTTTTTCTTGCTGGGTGGTCAAGGGCAAGTCGAAGCAAGACCTGCATAACTAAACATTCTTTTTTTTTTTTTTTTTTTTTTTTTTTTTTTTTTCA
>PVJA010011231.1:0-55270 GCA_004027025.1 Myocastor coypus
CTCTGAGTTATAGGATATTACAGCACAGGTTCTCTTATATCCTGGGTCTTTATTGACCTTGAAGGGCTAGGGCCAAAATATTGGCTATCCTTATAGCCCTTCTTATTCTCCAATTGTCGGTCTGTTAACTTACATTCTCAACCCTCCAGCAGAAAAGCTTTGTGATACTATTATTCTATAACATAGATACTGGGCTTATGACTCATTCTTTTAGAGCTTCTAGAAGATGCACAGGGGCTGTCAGAACTTTCATGAGCTCCCATTTGAACCACTAGAAGTTCAACTATTCCTACACTGGAAAATGCTATATGATTTCCCTGCCTTCCCATCCAGCTCAGCCTCTGTCTATCCTACAAAGGTGTTGTGCAATGCACTTTTGCAGAAAAACTAATATATTGAATCTAGCTTATGGAATCTGCATGCATTAGTTGACACAACCAGCATTTCTGGTGCTGACATTGTGACTATTGTTAATTGCATGAAAACCCAGAGCTATCAGGGAGTTAAAAGTACCACCCAGAGACAGGGATATACCTAAGCAGCACAGCATCTGCCTGGTGGGTGAAATGTCCTGAGTTCAGTTCCCAATCCCCCCCCCCCCGACCAAAAAAATAAGGACTACTCAAATTCTGGTAGGTAGATCCTATATACTCCACAACATGTATAGTAACATCACAGATATAATTCAAATGCACAAAATAATGATAATACTCAAAGAAGGGGAAATTAGGAATAATTTTTGAAATACCAAAATTACTACAAAAAGAAATGTAAAAATAGTCATTAGCGAAAAGTTACTTATGAAGCACTTCAAGTTAGATATATGAAAAACCATGTTTTTAAATAAATTTAAAATAGGGAATACAGTGGAATATCTGTCAATGATCTGACAAAGAAATAAAGTAGACAAAAGATTTAACAACAATGATGTGCACAAGAATTATTGATGTTCTCACTAGACTGTCAAAAAGTAGTCAAATAGGAATTCCTTAGATACAAGCACACCTGTACAATGAAGGAAGTAAAAACAAATGTTCGGAGATAACCTACTTAAGAGTAGGAAATAGTTCCAAATTGTACATCTGATGAAAAGTTATCTATAATTAGCATAAGAAATCAGATCATGCAATATGAAAAATGCAAGTAAGGTATGACTAAAGAAAAAAATATCTAAAGTAGAATTTCTTCACAATGATATATATGCATGTAAAGCATGGGTACCATTCCTGAAATTAATGTTTAAGAATGGCTGTTACCAGAGAGACAAAGTTTAAAAAGCTGTACGATTAGTTAAAGAAAAACAATTCTTGGCCACTTTTCTTGGGAATGTGAACTACTATAACCATTGTAGAAAACAATAACTATGCTGTTTTTAAATATTAAAAATGTAGCTAACGTGGAGTAAGTGAGATAGCTCAGCAGACTAAAGTGCCTGCTTATGCAAGTTAAGGCAAGAGCAGGGACTGCTGTTCAATCCCTGGCATCACATGAGGTGCCAGCTCTACCCCCAGGGCATGCTGAGCCAGCCACAAATGCAGGTGTAGTGGTATACATCTGTAATTTGAGCACTGGGGAGGCTGAGAACAGGAGGGTCACTATGAGTCTGAGCTGTGTAGTGAGAAATTGCAACAATCAAATGTAATACCAAAAAATGTAACCAGTCAGTGATTCAGCAGTCCAATCACTGCATGTGTATCAAGTGGCAATGATAGCAGTCTTTCAGAGAGATGTGTTCACACCCATGATTTTATGCACTATTTATAGTTATGGAGACAAGAATCAAGCACCCAGTGCACCAAGAGGTGGATGGAAAAGGAAGGTGTGGTACACATGTAAAATAGCAAGACCTATGTGGAGGGTATTTACCTAATTATTAACTCACGCGATATTATACTTCACTCTTAGAAATAAAAATATTTATTTCTTTTTTTAAAAAATATTTATTTCAATAACAAACTTATAATAATCTGAATTTAAAAATCACTGCACTTATTGGTATCACTACAGCACTACTAGATGTTATGAAGTTTACATTTTCCAAATTTTGTTATAAAGAGGAAATTAGGGCCTGGCGGGATGGCTCAGTGGTCTAAAGCATCTGCTTAGGAAAGCTTGGGTGGCTTCAGGGACTGCGGTTCCATCCCTGGCACCACATGCTGCGCCAGCCCTGCCCTCAGGGCGGGCTGAGCTGGCCATAAAAACAAACAAACAAACAAACAAACAAAAGTGTTGAAATAAGAATAAAATAAAATAAAATAATTCTAAGGAAAAAAGAGGAAATTAACAAAAAAAATAAGAAAGAAGACAAAAAAGCACAATACACAATAATAGTGGTACAGAATTTCAAAACAATAACAGAAATTTAACGATGGCTATTATATTGCATATTGTTATTATCATGTTTGTTGCTTGCATTACCAGATAATAGGCATGTAAGATGGATCAGTTAAAACATTAACTTTCCTTTCCATAAACCTTGAAATTTTTTTCTTGTAACATTTTTAATGTCTTATCGATTATTTTTATACTCTCTTAAAAAATGTGCATTTTTGTTTTCAAGTTTCCTTTGAGAAATGCAGAGAGTGGTAATAGGAGAACAGGAATTGCTGTGTGCCCATTACCACCATTCCTTCTGGACCGAATGCAGTCTGTCCTCTGCGTCATCCTGCTTCTCGTTCCCTGAAGGCATTGTTATGGGTAACTATATTTTTTCAAATATTTTCAACAAAATTCATATTCCACCATTAATTTATTTTCTAAATTCTTGGTTAAGGGAAAATCTATCAGCTGGGACCTCAGCACTTCCTGTACATGAAACCCACTCCCATCATAGTGCCTGGTGATCACCTTTCTCTTCACTGACAATCCCACTGTCTTTCACACAAATTTTACTCCTTGGCTTTATCTATCAATATTTAATAATTTTCTGGCTCTTTTTTTAAAAGACTTATTTTATTTTATTATTATTTTTTCTTGTTTCAGAACTTTTGTTTGTTTGTTTATTTATTTATTTTTATGGCCGGTTCAGCCTGCCCTAAGAGCAGGGCTGGCACAGCATGTGGTGCCGGGGATCAAACCGTGGTCCCTGCAGCTGCCTAAGCTTTCCTAAGCAGGCGCTTTTAGACCACTGAGCCATCCTGCTGGGTCTCTGGTTTTTTTAATAACACACAACTAGATGCTTTTCTTAGTAAAATTAATTGCTGAACTATTTACTTTATTAATCCTGATAACCTATTTCTCTACTATAAAGGAATTAGCAATTCTCCACCACTTAGTCATATAGATGTGAGCTGTATTTCATTCCTGTCTGTTAGAATGTATATAATTATTAGAATGTATATAATTATGTACAAAATAATTATGTACAAAAATCCAACAATGCCTGGAAATTAAGGGAAAAATATTCTGCATGAGATCAAAGTTCAGAACAGGGTAACACTTGCAAAGTAACAGACTTGTAGATCTGCCTGGCAGGGTCAGCTTCTCCAAACTCAGGTCCACAGCAGCTATGGGCACTGTCCAGCTTCTCCCCAAGTGGCACATATGTTGTTAATCCATCTCTGCTTACTGTTGTCAGGTCAATTATTGCCAGCATCCAGGTAACCTAATTAGTATTTATTTTAGGGAGGGGGAGGGATTAGGAACTAAAAAATAATTGAGGTGTGTTAGATCCAGTCAATGTGAAGCCAAACTTATTTGTCTTTATGGATTTGCCATTCCTGAAACTTTTGAAAATCCTTCAAAGAATAGAGTGAGAATGCTTGTATCCAGCTTCATCTACTTAGCAAAGCTATTTCAATGTAATTCTTTTTTTTTTTTTTTAACCAATTTGGCTGCCTGGGATAAAAGTTAAAAGCAATGGCATGTACTGATGTGGCTGTGGTCCTGAAAGCCCTCAAAATTGGTCCATCAATACTGAATTTTACCAAGGGACACCCACTTGGGACCCCCTCCTGTCCCTCTTTTGGACAGGAGCTTTCTTTCTCTCAATAAATATGTTCTTCTCATTAAAAAAATATATTGAGTTTTAAATCATGTACTGAAACTTACACACACACACACACACACACACACACACACACACACACACAACCAATGACCCCAATTATGCAAAGGAAAATGTGCCCACCTGTCATGAAGGTGATATTTGGCAGTGTGCAGTGAGTTTCAAGATCATCTTCCTGGGAGATTATGAGGCACCCCTGAAAATGCCCCAGAGGATGGGAAAGATGTTGAGCATTTGCATGAACTGTGGAAGCTGGGGCTCAGCTCTGGCTGCTGCTGTCCTCACTCCACTCAAGGTCCACTGGGAAGGCCAAATTTACAGTCTAGTTTCTGTGAGTTGAGCTGGAGGTTAAGAAAACATAAGACACATGTTTCATAGTAAGGTGTGGCATGGAGGACTTCTATGATTATAGCCCAATGTGGGAGGATTCCTAAAATGGCAAGAAAACCAAAAGGATGAAAATTCTTGATTGCAGTTTTTATTCTCTTATTGGTACACAGCATTTTATGACTGCTATCTCATCAGCCTCTCTTGTGCTTATTAAATTCTACAACAGTACTAGATATCTTTTTTGGTTTTTAATTTAACAGGCCAGTGTTATTTATGTTGAAAAAAATCACCTGTACTGTTTTGTGTGAAGTACTGGGAACTGAACCTTGAGAGTTTTTACTGAGATATAGCACTTGTTAATTGTTAACATATTAAAAAAAATCATGCAGTCTCACCAATTGTTAAGTTTTGCAGGAATGGCTAAGCTTTCAATTCTCCATTTTCTCCCTTTTATAGTTCTGGATTTATAGAATTTTGTCACTCAGCCTGACTCAAAACTTGATTTCTGTATTAAAGGTTTTATTCTTCATATAGAGATAATAATACCAGTTAAAATGTTTAATTTCATATTAGCTTCCCTCCCCACTATTTCTATCAGTATGAGCTTTATATTTTAAGAGGAGATAAATCTATTAGCATTTATTTCATATATTTCAAATTTCTCAAAGTGAAGGAATCTTGTTTAATTTTTCTGTACCAGGAATCAAACTCAATACCTCAAGTAGCCCATAAAGTTCTGCATCACTGAACTTAAATCCTTGACCCTGACAGGATCAATTTACAATTTACAATTTACTCTTTATTCTTTTTATTTTTAATGTAATTTATGTAAATATTAATGAAGAAGTATTATAAACATTTTTTTTCTTTCTATGAAAATATTTTATCACAAAATAGCAAATAATTAATTCATGGAGTATCTTAATTTCAGAGGTGGACAAATGGTATAAACAGTACACCTCATTGACAAAAAAAATCTCCTTTCAGAAAACAGACAATAAAATAATAGCACAAAGATTTCTTTTCAATAATGTAAAAGGAAACAGTACTACAAATGAAGTAGATTGCCATATGCATTTAAACTATTCTGAGGCAAATGAGCAGAGCATTTGTAGAATTATTTAAAGGCTTCCTATTTCTGTTTTCTTCCCTAACTTCTGACTTGGTTTTCATTTATGTATGTATATTTTGCCTGCTGCTATAGAACAAATATATTTCAATTTTGTTACCTAAATATTGAAATTTACAATCTCTTATTAGAGCTATAGCTTCATCATTATTTATTAGGGAAATGAGCAACATATTTGAATAATGATTGTGCCTTAATATTTTTATTTTATGTTCACTTACACCATGGACTTGTTTTCTAAGTATAAAATTTCTAACTTGCATCTATTCCTCTCAGTTCCTGAGTGTTTTGATTGTGTCATTTAATGTTTTACTTTGATAACTTATTTTACATTCTCAACATATCACATATTATGTATTTGCATACATATATACATATTTCTATCCAAAAAATAACCACTAAATAATCCATTACATATATGAAATAAATTAGATGAAGAAGGCCAGGCGTGGTGGCGCGCATCTGTAATCCCAGCACTTGGGAGGCTGAGGCAGGAGGATTGGTGTGAGTTCGAGACCAGCCTGGGCTACAAAAGTGAGCTCAAGACCAGCCTGAACTGCATACTGAGACCCTGTCTCAAAAAGACAAAAAAAAATTAGATGAAGAAGGTTCAATGTTTCATGACTTCCTTGAGAAAAAGTTAGAAAAAATGAATAATATGGTTAATAGTAAATAATATCCTACATATTCTGTAACATGGAAAGGTATAATGAATTGGAGGAAATGTGGGGATAAGCAGAGATAAACGGATAAAAAAGGAATTTGTTATACACCTGTACCTACTCCCCACAACTGATGTAACCACTGAGTGATACAAACTCCATCAATGAAAATTACAACCAAAACACTTAAAAATATACATGTAAATAGAAATTAGATAGACAGATAGATACTGCCAACAGGTGATGAGAGACTCGTCGAGTAGAATCAACACTAACTCTGGTTCCTTCCCCAAACAGCAGAGCGCAGGAATGCCACACTTGATGACAGTGCGAGCAGGGAGAGCTCCAGTCCTCTCCATGTACCTCCCTCTTTGCATCAGTAAGTTGCGTGTTCACAGTTTATTTTAATTTGATTTAATTTAATTTTTTAATTTTTATGCTCATAGTTTCATGGAGAAATGGCCCAGGAAATCAATGCAACATCCTCAGGACGTCAGGTCTCACATAGAAAACAATTCATTATAGCATTTTCATAACGTTACATGACTCTTAAGCAAACACTGTCAATACAGAAGTTCATCGCTTGCATATGTGCGTAAATGTGAACTGTGAACAGACACATACTCAAGACACTATCACATGAAGAGCAGCTCTAATTTCTTGAATGCTACCATTATTACCAAACTTGCCTAGTGTGTTCATATACATAAGGGTGAAACCTACTCGGAGACATCCATCTCCAGAGATACCTCTCCAGTAAACTGACATGGCAAGAGGATTTCCCTCTGCTGATAAGAACCAGCCCAGCACTGATGCTGAAGCTCTGGAGTGGAGTGCAGACCTGGCTTCCCTGGTGTTTCTGCTCAGTGGTTATTATTGAATACAAATTCTAGAAGTTTACGCTGACCTTGGCTTTTCATCTTGAAATTTTTAATACTAGTTTATGGAGAATAACATCTTGAATATGCACTTGTACATCAGTAGGACAGAAAGAGGCCCTATGTGGCAGCTTGTAGAGGACGACATTGTGTTCGTAGGTGTTGTGTGTGAGGTGCAGAAGGCGGAGTGTGGGAAGCTCTGGTGCAGCTCATAGGGTAGGGCCATGTGAACTTCTGCAGATGCTTACTTCTGGAGTCTCTTTCAGGAGCTGTACCGTGTGCTGTTTCTGCCAGGCTGTGGGGAGGAAAATATCTGGTCTCATGAATTAGGAACCGGTGGAGGTAACACAGATTATACAAAGCCCAGGGAGGGCCAATTCGCCATTCCAGACAAAAGATCGAGAACATACTCTACCTCTAAACAGAGGACGTGATTGTGTATTACCAGAGAAACAGTGAGGGGACAGCTATGCAGGCCAAACAGAAACCTCATTCAGGTGCATCGCGACCAGCAGGGGGCACTGAGGATCCACGGAGCATCTACAATTGTCCCACAGCAGGTGCAGAGAAGGAAGCTGTGGAGGGAGGGTTTCCTATCAGATTTTTGTGATTTCCTCTCTATCTTCATAATGTAGGACCTAAGGAGACCCTGCAGACAGAATCTGTAGGAGGCTTATGCTGTAGCCTCATGGGAACGTTGATGGGGAAGAAGCTTAGGGTGTGTCCCCCGTGCCTGTAGATCCCCTGGATAGGCTCACCCAGCAGGATGCACAAACATCCTGCAGCGAAGCCCCAGTTTGCTTCTTTTACCAGCTCAGGCCACCCCGCAGCATAGCACAGTCAGTAAGAGATTCTCCTGCTCTAGGACATGGGCCAGAAGATCAGTGTATCCTAGAAAGAGTTTCAGAAGCTCATTTAACATTCTGTGAAGTGGAGTGACTTGTACAAAATTATGCATGGTCCAGACAGTGACCTATGCACGGTGCAGAAAATTTAGATGCTCAGGACCTATCATGCACTGCTGCAGTTTGGGAGCAGCTGTGAAAGCCTGAGCAGCTTCCTCTGGGGCTCTTGTCCTCCCCATTCAAAAACTCCAATATTGTAAGATTATCATGCATTCACACTTTGATAAATATTTCATTGGATGAGTTCATTTAACTCAACCACTTGAAAATAATTTTCAATGTGGTGTCCCAGTGGTTTGCACTTATCAGTAGTGAAGGGGTGGAACACAAGATGGAATCCTTTAATGGGAAATGGTGCAGAATGCAGGCAGACATGCAGAACATGGTCTTCACAGTCTGTTTTCCATTGACACCAGAAATGTGTGTATCACAAGGTTGTGGAGGGACAGATCATTGTCCGGCGCCGCAACACAAAGGCTTGAACGCCGGACTTAAGCTTGTAGACTTTTATTCAGTACAGCAGCCAGGATCTAACAAGATCCTCCACCCTTTACATCTCTACCTCTTCTCACCCTCCAGCCTGCGCTTCCCTCATATATAGCACCTCGCCCACCAATTACCATCACTCGCACAGTCAAATCTGATTAGTTACTACATCGGTTGCCAGGCAAAAGCAGATTACAGCTAAATTGCTTTTTGCCGCAGGACAACCTGGAAGCAGGAAGCCGGCGCCATCATTTGGGAGCGGCTCATGCTGAGGCCCTCAACAGATCATGTCACAGCTAGATGCACTGTGCAGAACAGTCAAGGAGGAAAGATGAGGGAGATGGATATCTCACAAACTGTTTTGGATACTACAAAATTTTGCATCGTTCTGTTGTGAAAGAGACCCAAATGAAATAAACACAAAGTCTTACGCAACATTTACGAATGTCAATTGGGATCTACATTCACGTCCCATACTGATGTGGTCAGAAACCCAACTATTCAGTGTACAGCACAGGACTAGTCTGAGGAGTAAGGACATTATGTGAAAGAGCTAAGACATCATCAATCCAGACAGGCACCGGAGCAGTCATCCTATGAGGATAGACTGATATCGGAAAGATCTATGGCACATTCTGAGTACTGGTGTGGAATGGGCACTGTTCTTCCTTAGCAGTTAACCCTGATATAAATACATTAATACCTGATATGAATACACAGAGGTCATTCCATCTGCCTAAGACTGAGGACACTGATTGTCATTAAGAAGCTCAGAATGTTGGTGAACCATTAATAGTTGGGTTCAGAGCGCCACCTTTCTCTGTTGGCTTTATTCTCAGTGAGGGAGATCTGCATACTGAAGTTGAGAGATACATTTCCTCAGACAGGATAAATTCATGAATCCCACCATGACACTGATGAATGTCCCATGTACAATTACTCCCAGATTGCCAGTTTGAGCAGATCTAGAGCTAAGAAGTTTCCTGCCTCATGAATATGCAAATAATCAGAGACCACTGAGGTAAATATGAAAGCTGTGTGGGCCAGAGCATTCTGCAGCCTTCTCTGCCTTCTGTAGAATCCACCAGAGGTCAACTCCTCAACATGGATTGTACCTGGAGGATCCTCCTCTTGGTGGCAGCTCTGAAAAGTAAGGTGGTCCACAGTCTTCTCCCTGAGGAAGGGGCCAGGGTTATCAGGGGGCCCTGCCTCTAACTTCTGTCTTTTTTCCACAGGTGCCTATGGTGACGTGCAACTGGTGCAGTCTGGAGCTGAGCTGAAGAGGCCTGGGGACTCAGTGAAGGTCTCCTGCAAGGCTTCTGGATACAGCTTCACAAGCTATACCATGCACTGGGTGCGACAGAGCCCTGGACAAGGACTAGAATGGATTGGATGGTTTTACCCTGGTAATGATGATACTAGGTATGCTCAGAAATTCCAGGGCAGAGCCACCCTCACTGTTGACAAGTCCTCCAGCACAGCCTTCATGGAACTGAGAAGTTTGAAGTCTGAGGACACGGCTGTGTATTACTGTGCGAGAGACACAGTGTGGTGACCCACATCCTGCATGTGTCAGAAACCCAGAGGGAGGAGCAGCTGCCTAGATGATGAGATTACAGAGATGATGAGAATGAAGGCATCCTTGCAAAATTGGTAAAGTAATAGAGGAAAGATAAAAATCACGCATCCACCCTAGTTTAGTGGGATAATTTTTCATTGGCCACTACTGTCAAACTTTGCTATAGTTGGTATCTGATATATCTCAAAGCTTCATGCAGCTATAGCAGTGAGATTTTGCAGGAACCTAGCTGAATCTAGAAGTTGTGATTTGCTTATGGCCTTTTACTGGAATTATAGGGCTGATTTCTTTTTTTTAACCAGCTCTATGTTGAGTAGCTAGTGAATAGTATAAAGAAATATGAGGGTAACTAGCTCTTTTCTTGTTGCTTATGGTCTTTTCTTTTACCACAAACTTTTCTCCTGGACCATGTCCTATGCTGCCTTGAAGCTGCTTAATATGAAACGAGAATTCTTCAAACTGTGATTCAAATATTTCTTTGCTTCTTTAACTTCAGTTGTCAGATATTTTGTCTTAATGAGAATTTGAAAAACGCAACCACAATGAAGGAAATCTCTCAAAAATCAGCCTGAAAATAGTAATTTCTAGAATGTATTTGTGAGAATACAAATATAAATGTCTTAGTCCACAAATTTTATTTGATCCAAAATTCTGGGAAAGATGACCTTATTTGTGTGGATAAGATCACCATTGTTGTGTTTCACCCAATTTGGAGCTCATCAATGGAAGGAAATTTTTGGATATGGTTTTGAATTATTAAATTAATTTATTGGGAACATAAGCATTAAGTATATGTGATTTTTAAAAAAAATTTCAGTCCAATCGCAGATGTATCTAAGAGCAAAGTTTTACAAACAACTTTGTTCTCTTTCCTTTGTACAAAATGGCCAGAGTGTAGCTGCTGTGTCTATTTACCAGAATCTATTAATAGGACATCTTCATGTTCATTGGAAAGTCAAATAGAAAGAGGAGAGATTTCCCAGGAACCTCTTTGATAATTTACAAGTACAACTTGCCCTCTGTCAGCACCTTGTCCTGCAGTCCCTCTTTGTCCCTGTGGTTGAGACAACACCAACACCTATAGTCATAGTGCTAACATGAGTTGATTCCTTGTGCTGTGCATTCTGTGGATTTGGATGAATGTTTGTTGACTTGCTTTTGCCACAGGCTTGATGTGTGTTCACATTATTCAGGTGATCACCAGAAGCAGCCCTGTGGTGCCTTGTGGTACTAGGTGACTACTTAGGCATGCAAGGCATGCAGGCCCTGGCAGAAGAGTGTGAAAGCAAAGCACCTGGGAGGAGTCCAGTGAACCAGGCTGGCTGTTGAGCTCTTTCCTGAGAAATCTCTTGGGGCTTCCATGACCTAGTTAGCTAATTCTTATGGTTCAAATGCTTCCCTTTTAGAATCCTGCGGATGGTCCAGCTGTGCCTACAAGCAGTCTTCAACCCAGGGATCGCTGAAGGAGATGCTGATGGAAGCGTCCTCAGAAGGTGCCTGAGACCATCATGCTCAGATCAGATCTGTGAACACCTCCACTCTCCTGTCCATTGTGGTCTACGCATCCTGAAGAAATTCTGTACCTTTTCCAAATAACTGTAATCTGAATAAACACTTCAAGGACAGCAATGTGCAATGCAAAAATCATGGTTGAACAGCTTTCATCTTGTTCTTCTAAACGTGTACTATTTCTAATGTCTTATCAACTAATATTATATTCTCTTTAAAATAAGTTAAAAAATAAAAATTATAAAAAGGACAGCATAAACAACAACAAATAACCAAAAAGCCCTTACATTGGAAGGACCATTGTCCATTCCCATTGGCAGGAAATAAGGATTTCATTGTCCATATATACTCAGGATTTTGTTTGGTCAATGTTTGCTTCTTAGCATTACTAAAGGATGTGCACCACACACTTGTATAAATATGTGTTTTCCTACCAAGCATATGGAAGGCTTTTTTTCCCAAAGTGTAACTAAGCATTGAAACATACTTATTTCATTTTGAAAAATGTTCCTTTGGTTCTGTCTAAATTGTTCCTGAACAGTTTCACAGTTTAGACGACAGTGTGTTTCAGCCCTGGGTAGCTTGGGTTTTCATTTCATAGATTCGTAGATATCCACATGGCTGTCTGGTGGCTGAGCTTTGTGTTCATTTGTTTTATTTTGGAAAAGTGATGAACAAAGGAGATTATGCATTTTCTCATTATGAAATGAAAACTACGTGATATTATATATGCTACTTGGTAAATCTAGCCATTTTGTTTAAAAACAAAAATAGATTTCAGGTGGTTTCAGACCTCAAATTTCTCCTCTGACTGCTATGATATCATTGCATTTAAATAAATACAGTAAAGCATTAGCAGCGGGAGATGTAGCTCAGTGGCTCAGTGCCTATTGACAAGTGCAATGCCCTGAATTTGATTCCACATACAAAAATATCCATATTATGTTGTATATGTTACTCACCCACAGTCTTACCCATCAATTTAAATTTAAAATATAATAATGAAAATATTTTTTAGAACTAAATTGTTTTTTTTTTTTGACAGTTTCAAAACATATTAGTAGAACATTCCCAATAGTTGATACAATGCATACCGTTGTCCTCATTATAGTTATACAAGGCACAGGGTGTAGATATGACAAATTTTCTAATGGTTATTGGTACAATAGAACTCTTTGTTCTGAGGAAAGGTAATTGTATACATAGTCAAATGTTCCATAATTGCAGTGTGTGACTGGTGAAACTGGCAATGTTGGAAGCTGTTGAGAGAACCTGTGCTGTAATATCCTATAATTCAGAGGTGTCCCAAATTTTCTGGTCAAGGAGATTATGGAACCTCAGAGGAAAGGGATAAATGAACTATAGTGCATCTAAGGAGAGTCACCCAGAGAAAAACAGTCTCTCAGGCTTTCACAGAAATCAAACTGGCCAAGCAATGGCCGTGACTCGTCCTGAAGGCTGACACTAACAACAGTTCTACAAAGTACTGTATATGGTCCCGAAGTTAATCCTGAGGGGATTTGACCCTGGAAGGTACAAAAAATGAATGTTTTGTTATACAGATCTTGCTTTGACTTGGCCTTGATCACCCAGAAAAAAAAAAAGCTTAATTACAATGCATGAAATGCAGAGTTAGATTGGTGAGATGAGCTTTAGGAGGCTTAGATTCAATAGCCTCCAACATTACAAGCTTCACTGGTGGCCCACTGCAATTGCAGAATATTTGACTGTGTATGCATCTGCTTCCTCTTAGTCCAAAGAGAAGAATTTTCTTTTCTTTGTTTTTCTTTTTTCTTCTTAGCAATATCAATAGGGAGGTGGGTCATGCCCACACACTGTGCTCTATAGAACTATTGTGAGGACAATATGCAATGTGTCAACTTTTAAAAAAAGAAAGGAGAAAAGAAAAAAAATGTAATGTTTATTTAAAGTGTTAATGTTTAAGTGTTTGATCAATCTTATATACCTATATCTATTAATCTAAACTTATCTGATGATGAAAATATGTAATATAACCATTATTAAATTTAAACAATAAAAATATTAAATAATGAAAAAATAAATTTCTGTGTAAAAATATGTAACTTTTCTCTTATTCATTCTATAAGGATTTATTAGAATATCAGTGTTGGGGGCCCGGTGGGATGGCTCAGTGGCCTAAAGCGCCTGGTTGGGAAAGTTTGGGTGGCTTCAGGGACCACGGTTCGATCCCCGGCACCACATGCTGCGCCAGCCCTGCCCTCAGGGTGGGCTGAGCCGGCCATGAAAATGAGTGAATAAACAAAGGTTCTGAAACAAGAAAAAAAAAATAAATAAAAATAATCTTAAAAAAAAAGTTAAAAAAAAAAAGAATATCAGTGTTGATGGAAAATACTGATTCCAAGTTAATTCTATGACGTTTGATATTCAGAAAGACAGTGATGCTAAGCTCAAGTACCTATGTTATAGAGTAATAGTATCACTAAGCTTGCATTCTGCTGGTGTATTTCTTTTAATTGGTGAAGTGAGTCCATTTATATTGGTGGTTATAACTGAGATGTATTAACTTGTGACTGATATGTTATTTATCAGCTATTGTTTACCCTTTTTTCTGCTATGTTAAATTGTTTGCCCTAGTCAGTGTGTTCTTTCCGTTCTCATTTGTTGAGTTCTGGGCCTTTTGGTCACTGTCTAAAATATCTTTTACTGTCTGGGTAGGGTTGGCTTTGTCATCATTAAATTCTTTAGTTGTTCTTTGTTGTGGAAACATTTCTGTTCTCCATGAAACTTGAAAGAGAGTTGTGCAGGCTGTAGCACTCTGGGCTGGAATTTGTTTTCTTGGAGGACTTGAATTACTTTATTCCATGCTCCTCCTCCTCCTCTTCCTCCTTCTCCACAGCCTTCTCCTCCTCCTCCTCCTCCTCCTCCTCCTCCTCCTCCTTCTTCCTCCATTGCACCTGCCAGGTAAGCACTGAGGGCTGTACCAGGGCTCCCCACACTCCACCTGCTGCATTTCACATACAACACCTGCAAACAAAATGTCTTCCTCCTGAGGATGTTACATAGGTCCTCTGTTTATCCTACTCATGTACATGTGCATATTCTAGATTTTATTCTCTATTAAACTATTCAATACTAAAAATAGTAGTATTGAACTACTATTAAAATATTAAACAAGGAAAACCAAGTATAGCCTATAATTCTCACATTTGTATTCTATAATGACCACTGAGTGGGAACACCAGGGCAGCCAGAGCTGCAGCATCAGGGCTGGTCTGATTCTTATCAGCAGAGGGAAGTCCACTTGCCATTTGAGTGTGCTATAGAGGCAGTTCTGGAGGTAGATATTTCATAGTACACACCGCCCTAGCATCATATGACCATGCTGGCAAGATTGACAATAGCAGCATTCAAGAAATTATGATTGCTGTTTATGTCTTTATGTTATCATGTCTTGAGTATGTTTCTCCTCACATTTCATATTTATGCACATATGCAAGCAATGGACTTTTTGTACTAACATTGTTGGCTAAAGTTATGTAATATCATGAACATGATGTAATTCTTTGTTTTCTGTGTAGAACTTGATGCCCTGAGGATGTTGCATTAATTTCCTGGGCCTGTTATCCCTTAAACTGTGGACATACAGCTTATATGAAAGTAAAATGAGGTACCTGGAGAGGATTGGAGCTCTCCCTTCTTGTATTGTGGTTCAAGTGTGGTGTTCCTGCACTCGACTGCTTGGTAATGGAATGAGGATCAGTGTTGGTTCTACTTGATGAGCCTCTCATTAGCTACAGTCAGTATCTATCTGTCCATCTGATTTCTAGGACAAGGCAGGTAAAGTCTCTCCAAAATTCAATGCACCTGCCCCTGTTTAGGACTTGGAAAGTCCTGTGCACCCTGGTCATGCTAAGGTCTCTACAGTGTCCTCAGCACCCAGTGGAGGAACCTAGCAGCTCTGGCTATACTGAGGATGGCCTCTGGGTCCTGAGCCTTCTGGAAGTGAGGCTTGGGTGTGGGCTTGGGCTGACTGCTTCTCACTGTGGATTCTGAATCCTGTCAGAGTTTCATGAAGTTCTCTGAGACTCATTGGGAACTGATTGTAAGCATGACAGCAAAATGATGTTAAACTGAGGTGGTAAATTGAGTTTAACTCAGTCAAACATGTGTTCTCTCATTTATTTTATTTTATTTTGAAGTGTAAAAACAGAAGCAAAAACATAGAAAGAAGGACAGAAATGTAATATACAACAATGCATAAGTTACAGATTTTCAAAACAGGAATAGCTAATTAACAATGGTTGTTGTATCATCTATTTTTATCATCAAATCTGTCACTCAGATTCATAGGTATAGTTATGCAATATTGGGAAAGTAATTGAATATTGGCACTTGCTTTCTAGAAATCTTATTTTTAAAATTTATTTTAAAGAGAGGTAGAGAGGAAATAAGATCAGAAATAATCTCTCAAGTAAAAAATGAAAACTATAATGAAAAATTCCTAAGTGCTTCTAATGAAGACAGTGATAAAAAATTAGAGGACATTAAAAAAATCAGTGATCCTTGAATGAGCAATATAGGAAAGAAACAGGTCACATGAAACAGACTCAAAGAGATACACAGTAACTAAAAATCTAAATCACAAGCTGGCAAAAACATCTGAATAAAAGTGATGATAGAGTTTCAGATCTTGAAGACACCATTGCAGCTAGTGAAAAGGTAAGAAAGGATCTCTTGAAAACAACTAGGATGCTGAATCTGTGGAGTCCCCTTCAGGAGCTGTAGTGTGCGCTGTTTCTGTCAGACTTTGCGGAGGAAAGGACTGGGTCTTATTAATTAGCAACCAGCAGAGGTAGCACATATTATACAAAGCCTGGGAAAGGTCAATTGATCATTCCATAGCAAAGATCAAGAAAGGAAGTGATTGTATATTGCCAGGCCAGAGAAATAGTGGGGGACAGCAATGCAGGCCAGACAGAAACCTCTTTCTGGGACGTCATGACCAGCAGGGGGCGCTGAGGATCCACGGAGCCCCAGAAAATGCCCCAGGAGCAGGTGCAGAAAAGGAAGCTGTGGTGAGCAGGTTTCCTGTCAGACGTTTGTGATTTCCTCTCTGCCTTAATAACATATGACCTAAAGAGACTCTGCTCACAGAATCTGTGGAAGGCTTAAGCTGTAGCATCATAGGAAGATTGATGAAGAGGAGGCTTGAGGTGTCCCTGTTGCCTACAGTTCTGCCTGATAGGCTCACCTAGAGGGACACGCAAAACTCCCGAAGCGCCATGCGTGGTGCCGCACAGCTGTAATCCCAGCGCTTGGGAGGCTGAGGCAGGGGGATAAGTGCAAGTTCGAGACCAGCCTGGGCTACAAAAGTGAGCTCAAGGCCAGGCTGAGCTGCATAACGAGACCCTGTCTCAAAAGGACAAGACAAAAACAAAAACAAAGACAAAAAACAAAAAAACAAAAAACAAAACCTCTCAAAGCGAAGCCCCAAACTGTTTCTCTTTTACTAGCTGAGGTCTCTCTGAAGCATACCGGGGTCAGTAAGAGAGCTCTCTAGTCTAGGACATGGGGCAGAAGATCAGGGTCTCTCTGAAAGAGTATTAGAAACCCATTTAATATATTTTTTGAGATTAATTAACTGTACAAAACTATGCATGGCCCAGACAGTGACCCATATGAGGTTGAAGAACGGTTAAGTGCTGAGGACCCACTGTACACTGTTGCAGCCTGGGAGCAGGTGAGGAAGCTTGAGCAGGTTCCTCTGAGGCTTGAGTCCTCCCTATTCAAAAAAATCATCCAGCATTGTAAATTTATTATATACACACACTTTGGTATATATTTCATTGGTTGAGTGCATTTAACTCAGTCAATTAAAAAGAATTGTCAATATGGCTTTCTCGTGGTTTGCACATATCACTAGTAAAGGGATGGGACACAAGATGGATGCTTGTAATGTGAAATGGCGCAGCATGTTGGCAGCCACACAGAACACGATCTTCACTATGCTTTTGGTGTTGACCCCAGAAATGGGTGTATTGCACGGTTGTGGAGGGACGGATCATGTGACAGTTTACATGGACCATGCAGACCAATCAAGGAGGAAAGACAAGGGAGATGGATATCTCATAAACCTTTTGCATACTCCAAAACTCTGCTTTGCTTTGTTGAGCATGAGGCCCACATGAAATGAACACAAAGTCTCACACAAGTTTCAGGAAAGTAAATTGAGGTTCACATTCAAGCCCCATCTGTGATGTGGTCAGAAACCGATCCCTTCAGCGTACATCACAGGGGCTCTCTGAGCACCAAGGGTCTTTATGTAGAACGTAGGAGACATCGTTAATCCAGACAGGTGCTGTAGGAACCATCCTAGCAGGCTACACTAAAGTCAGGGGGCTCTATGGCTTATTCTGAGTACAGGTATGGAATGGCCTGTGCTCTTCGCTGAGTCAACCCTGTGTTCAGTTGATACCTGGTACAAATACATAGAGGTTAATCCATCTGCCTAGTATCAAAAACACTGATTACCATTAAGAAGTTCAGGTGGTTTAGGGATCATTCAAAATTGGATTTTGAGAGCACTGCCTTCCTTTGGTTGCTTTATTCTCAGTGAGGGAGTTCTTCATGCTTAAGTTCAAACATACATTTCCTCAGACAGTCTAAGTTTATGAATCCCAGCATCTCTCTGATGAATGTCCCGTGTACAATTACTCCCTGCTTCCATGTTGGAGCAGAGCTGGAGCTAAGAAGTTTCCTTCCTCATGAATATGCAAATAATCAGAGACAGATGAGGTAAATATGAAAGCTCTGTAGGCCAGAACATTCTACACCCATCGCTGACTTCTGTAGAATTTCCTACAGCACAGCTCCTCAACATGGACTGGACCTGGAGGATCCTGCTTTTGGTGGCAGCTCTGAAATGTAAGATGATCCAAAGTCTTCTCCTTGAGAAAGGGGCCAGAGCTGTAACGGGGCCCTGCCTCCAACTTTTGTCTTTTCTTCTCAGGTGCCCGTGGTGAAGTGCAGCTGGTCCAGTCTGGAGCTGAGCTGAAGAAGCCTGGGGCCTCAGTGAAGGTCTCCTGCAAGGCTTCTGGATATGCCTTCACTGGTTACTGGATGCACTGGGTGCGACAGAGCCCTGGACAAGGACTAGAGTGGATTGGACAGATCTACCCTGGTAATGGTGATACTAACTATGCGGCAAAGTTCCAGGGCAGAGCCACCCTCACTGCAGACAAGTCCTCCAGCACAGCCTTCGTGGAACTGAGAAGTTTGAAGTCTGAGGACACGGCCGTGTATTACTGTGCAAGAGACACAGTGTGGTGACCCACATCCTGCATGTGTCAGAAACCCAGAGGGAGGAACAGCTGTGTAGATGACGAGATTACAGAGATGATGTGAATGAAGTCATGCTTAGAAAACTGGTGAAGTAACTGAGGAAAGGAAAGATTAGAATCAGGTATCCACCCTAACTGAGTGGGATAATCATGGATTGTTCACTATTGCCGACCTTTGCAATTATTGATATCTGATGGGCACCTCAAAGCCTCATGCTGTCATAGTCATGGAATTTTGCAGGTGATTGAATCTAGAGTTTGTGCCTTGTTTATGGTCTAATGCTGGGATCACGGGAGTGGATTTTTCACTAGGTCTGTACTGAGTACCATTATACTGTGTGGTATAATGGAACAAGAGGGTGACCAGCTCTTGTCTTGCTGCTTTATGTATTTTCTTGCACCACAAACTCTTCTCCATAGCCGTGTTCTGATTGTAGGAGTCGTCTCCTGGTTCTTGTCTTGGCCCAAGAAGTCTATCTTTTTCTTTTTTCAGAAATGGGGATTGAATTTGCCAGTGCCCTTGCACTTGCCAGGCAAGCATTTATTCTACTGAGCTATCTCCCAGTCCCTAGAAATATATACCTGTAATCTCAAAAATATGTTATTGGAATGTCACCCATTTAATTCTAATCTACCACTCTCAGCGCAATCCATGGCAAAAACAAAGACACTAAGATATATATTTAATTATCGATGAGCCAAGGGGCTGGAAGTCCAGCCACAAAGATGGTTTTCCAGAACAAAGAGAGCAACTCAGGGCCACACCAGGGTTTTATTCAGCCAAGAAGGAGGAGTGGCTTGAGGAAGAGAGTTGTTGAAAGTAGTTGATTACTGTGCGTTGCGCTAGGTGGGCGGCCTGCATTTATCTCTGCCATATGTAGAGAGAAGGATGTGCAGAGGATGTAATGCACATTATGCTATTGTGAAAGTATATAATATTTTAAGGGACTGGTGCTTCAACTCTGATGTGTGATCTTTCAAGCTCTAGGAAGTCATAGCCTCTATTTTGAGCCTCGATCCCAGCTGAAAGTATGGAGCACTGGCTTTTCATCCTGGCTCAACCTGGCTCACATTAAAGAGCAGTAGGTGTAGGTTATCAGGGAAACACACATGCCACCTTTAAAGACTATCACTGACACCTCAGCTACACCAATATATGTTGCTTAAGGCCAATTGACAGGGAAGAGAGAAGTCCTAACCAGCTCTGTACATATCAGTACAAGGAAACAGGGTCAGGCTCAGCCAAAATGAAGACAATCACGCTTCTTTCAAGGAGAGCTGCTCGGTTTGTCCTCCACATTCTATGTTTCCTTGAGGCTGCCTAATATGAACTGAGACCTCTGCAAACTGTGATCCAAATAAACCTTTTTTTTTAAGTTTTAACTTTGGTTGTCAGGTATTTTGTCCTGACAATGAGAAATGGAAAAACACATTTCATTTCACCAAAACACACCTTGTCTTTCAACAATGCTTCCACCAAAAAATGGTGGGAGAGTTTATTTATTTATTATTCTTTTTCTTGTTTCAGAACTTTTGTTTGATTGTTTGTTTGTTTTATTTTTATGGCCGGTTCAGCCTGCCCTGAGGGCAGGGCTGGCACAGCATGTGGTGCCGGGGATCGAACCGTGGTCCATGTAGCCACCTGCAGGTGCTTTAGACCACTGAGCCATCCTGCTGGGCCCCGGTGGGAGAGTTTTTAAATCCCTGTAGTCAATGTGTCCATGTCAACATGTACCTGCGTCCCCACTCTGAATCCTCCCATTCAGAAGCTAACAATTCCTGGGAGACAGCGGAGAAGTGAATAGAAAATAATACATCTTTGAAATCTAGGACAGTATGCCATACCCGACTTTGAGGGAGCAAGCTCTACAGTCTATGGGGATTAGGTATAGTGGGGTGCAAAATCACTGTTAGGGCCTTGATAGCTTTCAAATCCCACGCTCTCCAATACTCATTTTCCTTGGTTTTCAAACCAGAAGGAAAGGAGCTTTCCAGGGGGATTTGCATTCTCTCAATATCCCAGCCTGAAGAAGTTGCTGGTTGTGGGTCTTTATGCCCTTCTCAGCATCCATAGCCATGGGATACTGCCTCAAGCAGACTGGCTCAGCATGCCCGACTAAGTCCACTGTTACAGGAGGAATGTGGGCCCCAAAACAAGGCAGGTTATCTTCTGTCCAAACCTGAGGGAAAAGCTGAGTCCATTTGGGATGAGACTGTGACACCATAGAGTGCTTATATGCTGTGACATCCATCAGGCGGCATATACTTTTGAAGAGGAAGACATAGCTAGACTGTGGGCTCCTAGTCATGAATAAAATACTGATAACACACTCATTAAAGCAAATATTTTCAGGAATTATATGTAACTATATTGTCAGTCATTAAAATAATACTCTAAATAATTGTTATGACATAAATTGAAAATGTGTTCATGCAGTACTTATTAGAATCACTTGACAGGTATTACCTAAAAGCATGTTTCATTAGTTCTGCGTGTTGGTGCCATAATCACTTGGTTCATGTGCAGACACTACTCAAGCACAGCGGGGCTGGTTCCCAAGCAGTTACAGATCTGAAGTTACAGACCTGAAGTGTCTAATGCAGGTCCTTGACAAAAAAAAAAAAAAAAAAAAAGCCCCAAAAAACCCAAAAAACACAACCTCTCTACTGAGAGCCTTCATTAAACTCCTGCCTTCTCCAATTATTCCACAGTGGTATCAGCATATCTATAAATAAATATCTCATAATTTATGCTAATGAGTAGAAGGAACATTAAAGTGACGCCTGATCATGTGGTCTACAGTTTATAGGAAACACGTACTACAGGGTGTGAGCCATGACTGTATCTATCTATATAATTTCAACACTTCAGTTTGTTAGTACATAAACTGATATGTGGGAATGTTATGGTTTGCACACACCTTTCCTTCAAAAGGCTCATGCAGCCATGGAGACATCTTCTATAGGTTGTGATTAATTCATGATGCGGTGCTGGGATTGTGGATGTGAGTATTGCGCCTTCCCTGGTTGGATGATCTCCATTATAATGTAAGGATAGGAAAGAAACTCGGGAACTGCTGCAGCCACTGCTCCTCTTTTTGTTTTTTGCTATCTTCTAACACCCCTAGCATGTTGCCACTCGGCCTTGGAACTTGCTGAGTATGGACCGCATTCTCCACTGACTGTGAACCAAATAACCTTTCCGATCTGAATTTTGGATGTCAGATATTTTGTCACAGCACCCAGAGAAAAGTAACTGAGACTGACTTCAGTACCTGAGAAGTGGGGTCATTGCTGTGACTATCCTATAGGTGAATTATAAGCCTGTGGGAATGGCTTATGGGAAGAGGTTGGAAGGGTTTGGAGATGCCTACAACAGAAGCACTGGAACACGCTTGGCTCTTCTCTATGGGGTATTCTGGTCAGAGTTCAGAAGATCAGAATGCTGATAGATGTCTGGTCTGCATAGACTAGGCTGGGGAGATTATTTTATTTTATTTATTTAGTACAGGTTCTACAGGGTCTCACCACACAGCTTGGATTTGTAGTGATCCTCGTGGTTTCAGCCTCCCAAGTGCTGGGATTACAGGCATGCTCCACCACATCCAGTCTGAGTTGCCAACTCAGTGTACCTTGAGGAAGGGGCTGGCATGGCATGAGGTGCTGGTGTTCAAGCTTCAGTCCATGATGTTACCTAAGCGGGTGTTTTAGTCTGTTGAGCTATCTGGCTGGCCCAAAGGTTATGTGTGACACTGCCATGTTTGTTTTTGTCTTTTTTGATTTTACTGGTTTTTTTTTTGTTTTTGTTGTTGATTTTATTTTTTATTTATTTTTTAGGGGAATGTTTAAAGGAGAGGTTTCTTCTGGGAAGAAGGACTGCATTGGGTATACTTCAGAAAATGTGTGCTGTGGCATGGTAGAAAGTTTGTCTGCAGTTTGCTCATATCCAGAGACTTTATCTGAGACAGAGATACAACATAGTGGACTAATTAATCTGGCAAAAGTAATTTCACAGCAGAGACATCGAGGAGACTGATTTCTGGGACTTTGTTGTTCATTTTATTTGTCTACATGAATGTATAAATGTACCCAGAAAAGAAGACTGGATTGTGATAGAATCACTGATGTTCATAGACGATGTCATGTTAGGAAGTGGGGTGCAGGTGGAGGAGGTGTTCACTCAGGCTTTGTCTTTTAAGTATGGTTCTTTCTCATTATTTTACGCTGTGCTTTGCATTTCCTGAAGAGTTGAGAAATTCGTCCACATCCAGCTTCCTCCTTGCACAGTTCACTTTGAATTTACCTGACTGTGGATTAAATCCTCTGATAACACAAGCCATTCATTTCCTATGTTAAGTTGTTGCTGCTTAAAATGTGATTCATGAAGGACAAGAGATAAGGAGTGTGTGATTGGACACAGGAACATAAAGAGAAGAAGGAGAGAAAGTTTACTGAGCAGCCTATGTCTGTGTTTGCCAGTGTTCAGTGGGAGCTGCTGCTGGTGCCAAAAGGGGTGGCCCCAAGGGGTCCCTGAGACTCTCCTATGCAGGATCCAATTAATAGAGATCCTAGTCCTGATAGGAAGGAGGAAAGGTTATAAAAAGAAATGAAGATAATAGATACAAGAAAGAATATGTCATGTCTGGGAAATGAAGATTCACAGTTTTCAGATGATTCCAAAGATAAGGCCTACCTGTAGGTATGCAGTCAGAGCACAGGATTTGGGCTTGTATTAGTGTGTGAGAAAAGACACAGTGAGCAGACATCAGTGTAAACCCAGGACCAACCCTCCCACAGCGGCACTCATGACCAGCAGGGTGCACACAGGACACGATGAATTAAGGGTCAGCCAAGAAGTAGGTGCAAAACATGAGGGCCTTTAGAGGCTAGTTTCAAAGAATATCTGTTATCAGAGGGACAATGTTTAAAAACTTCTCAGCATAACCGAGGAATGGAAGTCTTAGATATTTTTCGTGAGAATATGAATTAGCATATCCACTAGAGCACAATATCTACATGCCTCAAAAATTTACAAATACAGCTAGTGCATGATCCAGCAATCTAACAAGTGCACTCATAGCAAATAGAAATCATACCAGTCTGCCTGAAAGTCCCTTGCGTTCCCATGATTTATGCAGTATTCACCGTCAACGAAGTTGTGCCTCAAGACGTGGATCGAAAAACGAAGTATGATTTATATGAAAATTATCAAAACTTACACAGATCACATTTATATGATGAGTGACTCAAGCAATGATGTTTTTCCATATTAGGGATTAACACACGGTTCTCACTGACAAATATTCCACCTTTTAATTTCAATAACCCTTAAACTTTACAGACACCATAACTAACACACTTCTACATGTCACTGAGTTTATCTGCTTTAATTTTTTTTATTTAAAATTTTTTTTATCTGCTTTAATTTTTTAAATTGTGCTATAAGAAATGCAGATAATGTGATCGTGGAAAAAGGAGTTGCTGTGTTTGTCACCACCACATGCACTGGCCTTAATATTAACCACCTCCTCTGTAATCTTACCATTTTTTCTTGAGGTAGCTGCAATGGGTCACTATATTTTATTTCTAATATTTATACAAAAATTAAGCCTAAATCATTAGTTTATACTCTCCATATATATTCAGGCAGAAAATCCATCAGCTGGATGATCCATATTTCCAACGCATGAGACTTGTGATCACCATAGTCCCTGGTTATCATCTTGCTCAACACGACTATTCTTTAAGGAATTTCACTCAACTTTTAATAACATGCTTCACTTATCCATGCTTACTCATTTCTTGGTTCTACACATTAGCACCACAACATGACCCAGGAAGTGCCTTTCCTTAGCAAGATCACAAAAAATGTACTTTCCTATCCCTGATGACCAAATCCTCTGTCATCTTCAAAGGAATGTGAAAAACCTATGAATACTTGCCAATCACTTCATCACATACATGCCACCTATATTTTATATTTTCTATAGGAATTTATGCCACTACTTACATAAATTTATCAGTGTCCTGATATTTCAGGCAAAACATCCTGCATCATAGAACAGGAGACCATATGGAAGTAACAGAATCACCCAGATCTGCCTGAGGCAGAAAGGTATGGAGATCAATTCACAGGGTGATAACCAGAACTAATAGATGGGATATGTAGCTTCATTGTGCCCATGTTGATTTTGTCTATTCTATAATGCATTTAGATTTAAGTTGCAGTAAAACATAGAAACTCATGAACATTGATAGATAAAAATGCATTTTGCATAAAATCCAATAATTGAGTAAAGAGTTTTCTGCACTAGAAAGCAATTTCCACTATAATAGGCCAAAAATTTCAACATAAATCAATCAAACAAAAAATAATTGAAGGGCAAGAAGGCAACCCGACAAAATTCTTCTCAGAACTCTCAACTCTTCCCAAGGTGATCCATGTAGCATTGAAGGAGAAGCAAGCAAAACCCTCAAACCTAATGATCCAATGTGATTTTATGGGTCATAAAAGAAAAACAGTTCTAAGGCAACCAGCATGGTGAAGGTGTAGATAACAGGACATTGAGCCAGTCAAACGTAACCAACAGCAGAACTAAAATAGAAGCTAAGGGCCCAGCGGGATGGCTCAGTGGTCTAAAGCGCTTGCTTGGGAAAGCTTGGGCGGCTTCAGGGACTGCGGTTCGATCCCCGCCACCACATGCTGCGCCATCCGTGCCCTCAGGGCGGGCTGAGCCAGCCATAAAGATGAGTGAATAACCAAACAAAGGCTCTGCAACAAGAAAAATAAAATAAAATAAAAAAAGATAAAATAGAAGCTAAAAAGAAGATGAAAGAGCTAAGAAACTGATTTAAAAAGTCATGATAAGCATCAAAAAGAGGTAGAATAAAAAAATGTGCTCAAAATAAAACCCAGGCGCGTCAATATTCCCTTCAAAATAAGGGCAGAAAAAGAGACTAGCGCTAAGGAAGAGTTCATAAACTGGAATAAAGGTAGTTCTAAGGGACAAATTAATATAGATAACATAAAAATAAAAAGACAACCTGAAAAACAGATCCAAGAGCTCCTAGAAGAGTCAAAAAGACCAGGATAAATTTAATTGGAGTTAGGGAAAAAATCAGAAAATAGCACAGATGGCGCATGGTATAAAAATCCTGTTTGCTGAAATAATAGGTGAAAACATTCAAAGCAAGTAAAAAAGTAAGATACACAGATGAGTGAGACATATAGATCCAAATACACATCAGTGAAGAACCTGTGCACAACACATTGCAGGTGATGGAGATGGAGACATTGGAGAGGAAATCAATGTGAAATTTGAAAGACCCTTCTCTGCTGAAGCTAGACAAGACAGTCACAGGAAGGTGGGCCAGTGCATAATTCACACCATCACAGGCAAGAGCACCTGCCTGGAAAGTTCCTCAGAAATTACAATTTCAGGTCTGGAGGTGTCTCAGAAAGAAGCAGGGAAACCCTTGGCCTTTTCTTTACATGACCATCGGGGGACTTAATGGCCCATGCTAAGTCACAGAACAGAGTGCAGCTTATTCAGAGACAAATCCTACATGTACAGCGCCACTGTAGGCAGCTTCCTTACACAATATCTTGTCTCAGACACTTATGACAGTCATCCTGCCTCAGCTTCCTATATGTTCCACCTCAAAACCC
Organism: Myocastor coypus; assembly: GCA_004027025.1. Taxonomy (NCBI): domain Eukaryota; kingdom Metazoa; phylum Chordata; class Mammalia; order Rodentia; family Myocastoridae; genus Myocastor; species Myocastor coypus. The sequence continues at coordinate 26,476 of PVJA010011231.1, forward strand.
ATAAGCAAATTAGGCCAGGTGCAAGCAGAATAAATTCCTGTCACCATCTAGGCTGCTGTAGAGGTCATCATCCTGCAGGCAACATGCAGGCAATGTGGTCCCTTCTGTGCCTGATGGCTGTTCCCCTAGGTAAGGGTTCTGGGGTCTCTAGAAGTTTAAGAAACATGGGTGTGGAAAAGTAAGGACTCACCATGCCTCCCGTTGTCCTCAGGTGTGCTGTCTGATCTCACACTTCGGGAGTCAGGACCAAACTTGCTCAAGCCTGGAGAAACCCTGGCCCTCACCTGCACAGTCACGGGAGGATCTGTAACCACTAGCTATGCTTGGAGTTGGATCCGCCAGCCTCCAGGGAAAGCTCTACAGTGGATGGGGTACTGGGTAGGGAGTACATACTACAACTCAGCTTTCCAGGGCCGCATCTCCATCACTGCGGACACAGCCAAGAACCAGTTCTCCTTGCAGCTGAAGTCCGTGACCACCGAAGATGCAGCCATGTATTACTGTGCAAGAGACACAGTGGGAGAACCTCAGTGTGAACTCAGACATAAACCTCCCGGCCAGTGTGCTTTGGACCAGCAGGGGGCGATCATGACCACAAACTTAGAAACCAGCTTCAGGAACAGCTAGGCTAGGGTTGTCCTTTCCGTCTGGTGTGATGCTCCCTACTCATGTCATCCCATTCTGCCCTCATTTATTCCTTTACGTCTCTCAGTATTTACAGGAATCACGCCTCACTTTCCACTGCTCTTGTCTTTTGAGATCTCTTTCATTTCACTTGAAAACTGATTTCTCCTCACCAAGCCGCCTGCTTAGGTCCACAGTCATCCACACACGTCCTTATTTTGTGTCTCCACGTGGAAAGCTAATAAGCAACCAGCATTTGCGTGTGCTAATTTATCTCTGCCTCTAACCTTTTTGTTACTCCTCATTCTCCTGATTTGTTGCAGTCAAGGCTCCTAGCCTCTCAGGGAGACCCTGGTGATCTCCCCTGACATCTCTGTCGTTCTCACATGGACACGTACAGAAGGAGCTCCTGCAGTGCATTCCAACTCAGACAGGTTCACAAGGAACAGCTTCAGGACCTCTGAAGTGTCATTGACCTACAGGCAGCATGTCCTCAATATCAAGTATGCATCAGCAGGGAAACTTCCAAGAGCCAAATTTCACTAACACTGAGCAGCCTGAGATCTGAGGACACAGTCAACTATTACAGTGAGTGAGACACAGGAGACATCAGTGTGAGCCCAGACACAAACCTCACTCCTAGGGTGCTAGGACAACAGGGGTCACACAGGACACACAGGACACCCAGGGCTTTTGTGTGGCTGATGATCAGGTCCGGAATCCAGGAGCTACTTTGCTGGCATAGTCTGTGTATCTTTCTTTCTGTCTCCAATTTGATTGAAGATCTTCTGCAGTGTTGCTTACTATAATCTTTGTTTTACTTTTATAAATTTACATCTTCTTAAAAATTTAGTTTCTATGTATTAGTTCACATTTGTGTTATAGGTAGTTTCTATTTACCCCAGGGAGGAGTTCCATGTGTACAATACATTTGTTTCTTATTAACCTTACTTTCTGCCTCCCTTCTGCCCCTCTTCTCTCTCTGCTAAGTCTCATTTTCCCATTTTCATATGTGTTGATATTATTGATTTTATCTCATGTTTATGGCCTATAATGTCTACATTCATTGAGCCTGTTAAATTTATGAACATGATGTATCTGTATTCTACTAATTTTATTATATTTTTCTAATTTTCACTCTTTTTTAATTTTTATTTTATTTTATTTTTTTCACTCTTATGTTCTCTTATACTCATCCATTTGCAAGAAATCTATCCTCTTGTCTCCTTCAATCCATCCTTTATTGTGCTTTTTGTTGGTACATTGTCTCACGCAAATGAGAACTCCTACATGCTATTTAAGCTGGCCCATAGATTTATTTTAGTCAGTTTTGTATTTCCCAGGTTCATCGGTTTCCTACAAATGTCTCAGCTCTGTCCTTGTATAGAATTCGATAGCATTCCATTACTATAGGCTCCAAATCCTTAGCTTTTTGGAGAACATTCCTGGAAGTTTGGTAGCTGATCATTAGAGATTTCTGATTTTCATTTATTGCTGAACTTTTAAAGAACTTACTTCCATAGTATTTGCACTAGTTTGCATTTTAACAAGTAGTGTCAGTGTGACCCTTTCAAATGGTAGCCTTGCCAGAATTTGTTATTGTTAGATTTCCTGATGATTGATGTTCTTGCCAACATGAGATGTAATCCTAGTATTGTTTTAAACTGCATTTCTATAAAGACCAGTGATGTTCAATATTTTTTCATGTATTTGTTGGCCACCTGTATTTTTTTTGCCAACAAGTTCCTATGCATTTATGCATTTAATACTCTCATTTGTTTACTATGTCTTATTTTAGATAATCTATTCTTTTTTTACTTTTTAAGATAGTGTGGAGGGTATTCCTTTGTTTCAGGAAGAGAAGGAAAATATATTTTCTCATTCTGTTCACTGTCTCTTCACTCTGCTGCTGATTTCTCTGTGGTCCAGAACCTTTGTATTTGACAGAATCTCATTTGTTGTTTGTTTTCAGTATTTATTGTACAACTATGATTCTGTTCCATAGACCTCTTGTACAGCTGAGACTTCAAGTGTTTTCCCTATTTTTCTTTTCGATAGGTTTAATATTCCATTTTGATGTTTAATTATTTCATTTTGATTTTAGTTTATTACATGGTGAGAGATATGGATCAAGTTTCCATCTTCAGGCAAACAGACATTCGGTTTTCCAGTGCCTGTTTGAATGGATGATCCTTCCTCCAGTGAATTCTCTTGCTTTTTGGCCAAAGAAATAAAGGGTGACTGTGTCTAGGGGTGTTTCTGTATGCTCTATTTGTTGCACTGCTCCACGTGGCTTTTTGTTTTTGCTGCTGTTGCTTCATTCCAGTATCATGCCTTTTTAAATTGTATATTTGAGGTACAGGAAATCTTATGCCTCCTACTTCTGCAAATGTTTCCCAAAATTACTTTTGCTATTCTGGGTCACTTTGGATTCCATATGAATTTTAAGATTACTTTCACTAGTCTGTGAAGAATTCTATTGTTATTTTCATTGGAAATTCATGAAATCTCTGTTGCAATTTTGGTATAGGACCATTTTTGATACTATTGATTCTGACCATGTAGAGCAGGGAAAGTTTTTCTATTTTCCATTTCAGAGTGCTGTACTTTTTCTTTCAGTTATTTTTTCACTTCCTTGATTAAGGTAATTTCTAGTTATGACACCATGAAAGTGGTACCAAGTATAAAAAAAATCCAATCTCAGTTTGAGACAAGAACATGATATTTTTAGTCAGGGAATAAGGTCTCCTTAACTCAGTGCTCTGAAATTCAGATCACATGAGAGGAGACCCTTGCTCATCATGTTCCCTGAGGCCCCAGAGGAGGAGTGAGTCTGTTGGTCCCTGTATCTGAGCTCTCATTCTCCTGCACATTTCACCTGTTTGTGTCTTCTTTCAATAAGGGTGTGATTGTTTCAGCCTATAAAAAATCCTAGAATATTTGTTAAAATTCCATAGAGTATAAGCCAGCAAATAGTGCACTCTTCCACAAATGTTTGTTGGATAAATTCAAATCCATTCTGTCTTCTGTTAAGATGAATTCAGAATCCTTGAGTCACCTGATTACTCCTGCACTCCGTGTTTATTGGAGAGCAACCTTGCGCCCTACACATAGAATAATGTTTGAGGAAGAGAGGGAGTTTGTGCAGCTTAACATTGTTTCTATTTTAGTTTGTTGTTCTCGCTCACCTCGTTGTATATAGGAGGAAAATCCAAGCGGCACCTCTAAGAAGAAGCTTTAAAATCTCCTGGAAAAAGTCAAAGGTCATCCTGCAAATCATAGTTTCTATCCAACAGAACAGTGCTTGGTAAATTACTCTGCTATTTTAAAATAAATTCAGATATTTCCACTTTAAAGTGTCATCCAGGAGAAGAACATAGACAAATTTTACTGATGCGAAGTGTAATTCTGACACAACATCTCTAATAGGCAGGTGATTTTTGTTCCCCAGGTGTCTGGAAAAAGAGTATTATAATTGTAACAAAACTAAACAACATTGACTTTGTACCTTAACTATTATGTTTTACTGTGGAGATCCTAACGTTCTGTCTTCCTTCTAAATGAAGCTCAGCAAGATGGAGCCTTGTCATGCTTGTACCTTCATAAAGGTGAAGGGATGTAGCTGTGTTTTTCTCCCCATCTTTGCTTTATGATGCTCTGTGACATTCCTGGAATTCAGGGTGACTCAGACACTGAAGGAAGCAAACTTCCAGGAAGTGCTCACGAGGATAATTTTTCTAAGCATCCATGATCCACCTGGTTCTTGTACAAAATACTTTATTTGGAATTTTTTTTTAATAAATTTTATTTACTATTATTTTTTTCTTGTTTCAGAACCCTTGTTTGTTTATCCGTTCATTTTCATGGCCGGCTCAGCTCGCCCCAAGGGCAGGGCTGGCGCAGCATGCGGTGTCGGGGATCGAACCGCGGTCCTGAAGCCGCCCAAGTTTGCCCAAGCAGCGCTTTAGACCAGTGATCCATCCCGCCGAGCCCCTTTATTTGGAATTTTTGCAAAAGATTAGAAAGAGTCTTATCATTGAGGTTATGGAAACTATTTTATGATTTGATGTTCACATTATGAAATACATAGCCCAGAAATTTGAAGGTCTCCAACAACTGAGGGAAAATTCAACATTCGTTTCCTAGCTTATCACGTCCTCAGATACCCACACCAGTTTATCTGTTTTTTCCATGTGGATGTTTGTGTTTTGCAAAGTTTTTCCTTAAGAAAATATATGGTCTTAGAGACACTCGGCTGTCAGAGAAAGAGACAGATGAAGGAATAGAATGGAAGTGTGAGGGAGGGAGGAAGAAAAGGAGAGGGAGGAGAAGAAAAGCAAGAGAGAGATAATGTGTACCTCATAGTCATGTCAACAGATCCAGGATTGACTTCTAGCTAAGGGGAAATGTGAATTCTGCAACCAAGACAGCCTGTATTAACGGAATGGATATTACTTTGGTCTGCTTGATAATCCAAACAGGAGCTACTTGAGAAGTAAAAATGAGATTGAGGGACAGCCAGATAGCTCAGCAGAGTAAAGCACCTTCTTAGGCAGACACAAGGACTGGGGTTCCATCTGGTTCGTACGGTGCTGGCACGCCCCCAGGATGCTCTGAGACTGTGATTGAGAGTGGACATGGTGGTGTGTGCCTGTAATCCCAGTGCTTGGAGGGCTGAAAACAGCAGGATCACTACCAGGCCGTTCTGTATAGTGAGATTCAGTACTAAATACAAAAGAAAGAGAGAGAGCCGGCCGTGGTGGCTCACGCCTGTAATCCCAGCACTTGGGAGGCTGAGGCAGGAGGATTGGTGTGAGTTCGAGACCAGCCTGGGCTACAAAAGTGAGCTCAAGGCCAGCCTCAACTGCATAGCAAGACCCTGTCTCAAAAAGACAAAAAAAAAGAAAGACAGAGAAAGAGAGAGAGAGAGAGAGAGAGAGAGAGAGAGAGAGAGAGAGAGAGAGAGAGAGAGAGAGAGAGAGATGGAATGGCAATGGCACAAATTAGGTAGCTCTGGCTATAGGGTATGTATATTTAAAATAAAAATTAAATATGATAGGATAGAGAAGTTACTAATAGGTAGGTAGAAACCATGTAAAGGCCTTAAATTAAATTTTTATTATCCATTTTATTTGCTTTGGATGAAAATAAGTTATTGTGATGTTTAATGCAGGAAAAAAATGGCTATGTTAACCCCACTTCCCATGTCCAACTCTGCCATGGAGATCTTGAAGGAGGAGCTCTGTCCAATGAGAAGCCAAAGCACCAATACTGGGCCCAGCTCTAGCAAGTCTGACTGTTTTATCACACCGACTCACACATTTTAGCTTCTGTGAGGAATTTTAACTTTTCACAAGTGATGTAACACTAAATGCTTCCTATTTTTAAAGATATAAAAATAAATAATGATTATGAATTTTTAGTCAACATATTTTTAAAACTAGAAAGCACTGATTGAGAGAAATAAAGCTCCCAACTAAGAGGCACAGGAGGCCTGGTTGGGTGACACCATAAAACTGTTACTATAACTAGAATGTTCCTATATTCATCAGGCTTAAGAAGTGCACTTCCATTTTTTTCTGGTTATAGAACTTTTGCCCTTTTGAGACACAAGGCTGCCTATATAGAATGAAGCCATGCAAATAAGGCCTCCCTCTGCTGATGAAAAGCAGCGCAGTGCAGCCCTGACTCTGCGGCTCTGCAGAGGAGCCCAGCCCTGGGTGTCCAGCTGTTGCTAATTGGTGGTCAGAGTTGAACACAGACGGCTCACCATGGAACTTGGGCTCAGCTGGGTTTTCTTTGTTGCTCTTTTCAAAGGTGTGTTGTAGATAGCAAGAGATTCTATGTGGTAGAGTAGAAAGGGACCAAAACTGGACACGAGCCAGTTTCCTGAGCAGAATCTCTTTGTGTTTTCAGGTGCCCAGGGTGAGGTGCAGCTGGTGGAGTCTGGTGGAGGATTGGTGCAGCCTGGAGGGTCCCTGAGACTCTCCTGTGCAGGATCTGGATTCACCTTCAGTAACTACTGGATGAGCTGGACCCGCCAGGCCCCAGGGAAGGGGCTGGAGTGGGTTGCACGCATTAGAAGCAAAGCTAGCGGTTACACAACTGATTATGCTGCATCTGTGCAAGGAAGATTCACAGTCTCCAGAGACGATTCCAAAAGCACGGCCTATCTGCAAATGAACACCCTGAGAGTTGAGGACACAGGCGTGTATTACTGTACAGATGTACACAGTGAGGGAACATCAGTGTAAACCCAGACACAAACCTCGTTGCTGCGATGCTCAAGACCAGCAGGGGGCGCATTTGACAAACAGAACTTAGAATTTGCCTGGGGAGCACCGCCGGAGGGAAATGAAGCTGTTCTCTTGTCAGGCTCTGAGGCTTCTGCTTTTTAACATCTTCACAAAGAAGAATTCTGATGGTTTTATTCTGCTCCTACTATTAAACTGGGAATTTTTTATTACCAGAGGACCCATTCTTACCCCGGTTAAAATCTATGGGCTGCTTATGGAAGCAGAAATGATTCCTAATGTCTAGAGGATTAGCATCTTGGCAACCATAGTAAGCTTTGTGACCAGGCTTTGCCTAAATTAGATGCAGGGAGGAGACATCAGTGTGATTCTCTGATTAGACATATTTGAGGATTCAGGTGCGATCTAATGAGATAACAGCTCACAGCTGATATTCTCTATTTTACGCTGATCCCTCTATCCCAGGAAAAAATATTCAGGACTGACTTTGCATTTACTCCAAATCCATTATCCCAAAATTGTATTTGAAGTTCTTTCTTTCTTTCTTTCTTTCTTTCTTTCTTTCTTTCTTTCTTTCTTTCTTTCTTTCTTTCTTTCTTTCTTTCTCTCTTTCTTTCTCTCTCTCTCTCTCTCTCTCTCTCTCTCTCTCTCTCTCTCTCTCTCTCTTTCTTTCCTGTTTTCTTTTTCAATCATGGAGCTTATTTCATTGGTCTGGGACTTAGGGACTCATTCTGTGGCCACTCTGGGAACATGACCAAGGCTTAGCGACTTTCTCACTATCCACTGGCAGGACGGCCCCTCTGTTCTCTGTGCATCGACTCATTTTGGGAAAGAGCAGACACATTGTATGCCGAGGGAAGATCACTAGATTTTCCTTGTAAGTACTCAGGGGCATACTCTTATTCTGTTATTCTGTTATTCTGTTAAACCCCACAGCATTACCTTCCTCTCTTGTGGTTTCAGGCAAGTTGATCCTGGGGTGCGCAGCTGTGCTCTGCACTCCTAACTCTGGTGTCTGTGTGGCTGGCAGTACATCAAAAGTTCATAGTGCAAGGGATGATGAGGATCAGACTGGCATCCTGGAGAGGAGTTGGAAGTTCTATCCAACATATAAGTTCTCCTTGTCCTCTGTTCCAGTTTCTGATTCTTGGGCCCTCAAATTGCCATCCCTATGTGGAGGAGGAAAATGCAAATCTCTAGCTATTCCACTCCTGGTTTAGAAAGCCCAGTATTTTCTGGGTCAGGACTTCTGTGCCCACCAGGGCCAGGCTGTGCTCACCTCTCCAGCCGCTGACTTTTTTTTTTAACCTGTGAATACTTGGATCAGGGACTCAGTGATACAAATCCTTTTGTCCTCATTTGGATTGGTTTCACTTTTTTTTTTTTTTTTTTAATTTCTCCGAAGATGTCCTGTTACAAGTTACCCTGAGTCTGGTCCTGTGCCTGGAATCCACACCCATACCTTCAAGCTGATCTGCTCTTTCTCAGTGAGAAATTATGTTGTGAGTATAATTTGGAACCATGAGCCCCTAGGGAAGGGGCTTAAGTGACTCTCAGAAATTTGGTGAAGTGATAGAATTGCCTATCATTGCTTACACATTCTTGAATAGTCAGCTCTCCATTTTCATGGACAGCAGCAACAACCAGGTGATTATTACAATGGTCAGTTTGTTTGGACAAGTATTGAATGACCTGCTATTATCACAGGTTCCACGTATGTAAAAATTAGTAGGTGGCTGACTACTAGGAGCAGCCCTGTTGGACCCTGGACTAATAGATGGCCTATTAGGCAGGCAGATGTTGGGGCTCTGAAGAAAGAGTTAAAATCAGAACCCTTTTAAGAAGCACATTAGGCCTGGCTGGCTGTCAGTCTTGCTGAGAAATCTCCTGGGGTCTCCACTACAAGGTGGGCTAATTGTGTTGGTTAGGATATGCCAATTTTAAAGAGCTGCTCCAGATGGCCCAACTGTGCCTATAAGCATCCTTCATCCACAGGGGACACCTAGAAGACAGGAAGGTGGTGGTGGCATCCTCATGTGATGCAGAAAAACATCCTGTTCAGATCATTTGTGTGAACACCTCACATTCTTTTGATCCTGGGCTTGCATCACCACTGTCAGAAATGCTCAAAAGGACCTTCGCAATGCCAGAACCACTTCTAGTCCCCACTAGGAGGGAATAATGGCTCAGTCTCATTGCCCTTACTATCCTGAGGGCTTTGTTTGGTCCACTTTTGCTTCTTTGTATTTCTAAATGAAATGTACAATTGTGTTTAAAAATATATTTTTCTACATGCTACATTGACAAAAAATTATGGATCCCTAAATAGACCTTATAATTTTTATTTTATTTGGAGATATTTTTCTTTAGTTATGTGTTTCTATCTCTATTTATGATTTTTGTTCTTGCTTTTGTTTTTACTCTGCAAAATAAAATAAAATCAAAGAAGGAAAGATTTAAAGAGAAAGCTTTCTGCCTTTCCGCGCTGCTCAGCCGGGGTCTATACGGCGTTGTTCTTGATTCCCATCGTAACTTAAAGGGAAACTTCACAATGTCCAGAGCCCTTGATGTACTGCAAATGAAGGAGGAGGACGTCCTCAAGTTCCTTGCTGCAGGAACCCACTTAGGTGGTACCAACCTGGATTTCCAGATGGAGCAGTATATCTACAAAAGGAAAAGTGATGGAATCTACATCATAAATCTGAAGTGGACTTGGGAGAAGCTCCTTCTGGCAGCTCGAGCCATAGTGGCCATTGAAAACCCTGCTGATGTCAGCGTCATCTCTTCTAGGAACACGGGCTAGCGGACTGTGCTGAAGTTTGCTGCTGCCACTGGAGCTACTCCTATTGCTGGCCGCTTCACTCCTGGAACCTTCACTAACCAGATCCAGGCAGCCTTCAGAGAGCCACGTCTTCTGCTGATTACCGATCCCAGGGCTGACCATCAGCCCCTCACGGAGGCATCTTACATCAATCTGCCAACCATTTCTCTGTGCAACATAGATTCTCCTCTGCGCTACGTGGACATTGCCATCCCATGCCACAATAAGGGAGCTCACTCTGTGGGTCTGATGTGGTGGATGCTGGCCCGGGAAGTGCTGCGCATGCGTGGTACCACTTCCCGTGAACACCCATGGGAAGTCATGCCTGATCTCTATTTCTACCGGAATCCTGAAGAGATTGAAAAGGAAGAGCAGGCTGCTGCTGAAAAGGCTGTGACCAAGGAAGAATTTCAGGGTGAATAGACTGCACCAGCTCCAGAGTTCATGGCTGCTCAGCCTGAGGTCGCAGACTGGTCCGAAGGCGTGCAGGTGCCCTCTGTACCCTTTCAGCAGTTCCCTACTGAAGACTGGAGTGCTCAGCCAGCCACAGAAGATTGGTCTGCAGCCCCTACTGCGCAGGCCACTGAGTGGGTAGGAACCACCATCAAGTGGTCTTGAGCTGTTCTGCCGACGCCTAACCAAAATGGGAATGAGGCTGATGAAAAATAAAACAATTTCTTAAAGTAAAAAACAACAACAACAACAACAAGAAAAACAAAAACGAGTAAGCTTTCTAATGCTGTATGAATTCTTATTCTCCAAGTTCAATAAACATTTTTTCAATAAAAAATAAAAAACAAACTAACAAGAACTACTTGGATTCTTTGAGAGTTTCAGTGAAAGTATGTTTCAACATTGTTTACTTTGCATTGACATTTCACAAAGATTTCAAGAAATCAACATTCCAGAGTGGTGACACACCAAAGCCATCATTTATCTTACACCTGAAGTGACTAACAAAATAGATTATGTACTTTTCGTCACAAAATGCTATGAGGTAATGTGAATGAAAATTTGACAAATTTAGCCATTATACAATATATGTGTTCTTCAAGGCCAGTGGTTTTAACACAATTGAAGATGTGAAAGCCACAGTAGTATTGCATTTAAATCAATATACATAAATACTGATGCTTGAAGCTTGTTTTATTATACATGTTAAATCCCAAAATCTTATTCATCAATGTAAAATTGAAAGAAAAGATTGCCAAGGTTAATACAATGGAATACATGACAGCAGAAAATATTTCAGTAAAAATAATTTCCAGAATCTCAGAGTAGAAACATATTGTCTGATATCTACTAACAAATATTACCCAAATTATAATGTGTAAAAAAAACAAATTATAGTATGTAGCTTCATTATGTGTTACATTATCATCAATAGATAAACACAATTAAATGATGTTTTCTGGATATTTATAATTATTTATCATTTATTACACTGTAAACAATCAGTACTGAACTGCAACTTCCCAAGAATATCTTCATTGTTTAATTAATCCTCATGATATAAAAACTTGAAAACAAATATGGAACAAATGTGAAAGGGATATGAAAGATATAGGGATCAAATCCAGTTTGTAGGTATGTTTTGAAAGAGAACAGGTATACAATAAAAGGATCAAAGGGATTAAATAAATTTGCAGTACTATTTATTTATTTATTTTTATTTTATATTTTAAATTAATTTTAGTGAGAAAGAAATAATAATGAGACAGTTTCAAAACAGGATAGTAGGACAGTTACAGTAACTAATACATTGCATATTGTTTTCTTCATAGCGGTTTTCAGACTATAAGATACAGAAATAATATCTTGTCTAAACACTATTAGTACAAATCTTTCTTCTCATTGAACTAAGAGAAAGTAGCTATATCTATCCTAAAATTTTATATGTACATATATACTTACTAAAAAATGACGCTTCAATAATAGCCCTCTTTTTGTTTTGTTTTGACAGAGATGGGTGTTCCATTGCTATCCAAATATTGTAGGTGTGTGAATTCAGCAAAATAGCCCAATGTAGTCCAATAGTCCATTATAGTAGTGAGTTATTAGCAGAACTGGCAATGTCAAAAATTTTTACTTGAGCCTTTCACAGCTCAGCATATTAACAAGGCCTGCTCTTTACTTTTTTTAATACCTCATGGTTAGATTTTTCTTTTGGATAGGAAAGATCAAGGTGAAGCTAGATCAGTGGCTAAGGAGATAGCTCAGGGGGACAAGTGCCTTCCTGGCAAGTGCAAGGTCCTGAGTTCAATCTCTGATACTGAAAAAAAAACAACATTAAAAAAAGGATAAAACTAGTCCTATATAACAAAAAATGCAACTTTTGTATCTGGCAAGTTCAGTCAAATCCCCTCAGGATTTACCCTGAAAGCATGTACTGCAGTTTGCAGAACTTTTGTAGTGTCAGCCATCTGTATGGGTCACAGTTATTGCTTGACAAGTTTGCTCTCTGGAATGCCTGAGAGCATATTTTCTCTCTAGGTGACTCTCCTTAGGCACACTATGCATCATCGATCACTTACCTTTGTGGCCCCATAATCTCTTTCATCAGAAAATTTGGGAAACCACTGAGATGCAGAATGTTACAGCACAGGTTCTCATATGTCCTGAGTCTTCACTGACATTGAAGGGCTAGGGCCAAAATATTGGCTATCCTTGTAGTCCTTCTTTTTATTCGAATTTTTGGTTTGCAAACTTAAGTTGTTAACCAAGGAGAAGTTTAATGGTATTAGTACACTATAATAGGCAGTTGACATTAACTCACCATGTGTCTGTATATTCAACATCTTAGACATAACATAGAACAGGTATTTTCCAACAATCATTGATACTCTAAACTTTAAATCCCCATGGAATGTAAAAAAATTATACTTTTTTACACATAAATTTAGAAATCTAAACATATACAAAACTATAACAGGGCAACCTTATGGCATTTTTTAATTGTCTCTCATTATCTTTTATTACCTTAAAAAATACAAACATTTACTTGAGCAGGTGTAGGGGCTGGGAGTTTGGTCTCCAGGCCTCCGTGCTGGCACTGCCCCTGGTGTGGGCTGAGAGGACAGTTGAGACTGGGCATGGTGAATGGCATTTATCTGTAATCCTTGCTCTTGGGAGGCTGTAAACAGGCAAATCAATACAAGTCTGATCTAGTAGTGAGACCCTCAACACCCTGTATACCCTTTCCATTATGCTTCACACATTTCGAGCACAGCTGAAAAATGTAGGAAATGAGCAAACCCATTATTTTGTACATTTGTATCTATGAGGAAACAAATGAGGTTAAGTGTTCAACACATTTCATGCACATGACAAATTACATAGTGCTTATTAAGAATGTTGCTATATATCTGTTAGAACCTTCTCATGTGCTCTGGATTCATCTCTATCTGAAGGCAGTTGTCTATACAATTGTATATATAGCAGAGGCCATGCAAATAAGGCCTCCATCTGCTCGTGAAAAACAGCCCAGCCCAGCACTGACTGCAGCTCTGCAGAGGAGCCAACCTCTGGATGCTCAGGTTTCCCCCCGTGTGGATCAGCACGGTGCACCCACAGCTTATCATGGAGCTCTGGCTGAACTGGGTTTTCCTTGTTGCTGTTTTGAAAGGTGAATATTTTGAACAATTAATACTGAGAATGTGAGTGGACGTGAATGAGGAAAACAGTGGACTTATGCAACAATTGCTTGAGCAGGGTGTCTTTGTGTTTGCAGGTGTCCAGGGTGAAGTGCAACTGGTAGAGTCTGGGGGAGGCTTGGTGCAGCCTGGTGGGTCCCTGAGACTCTCCTGTGCAGCGTCTGGATTCACCTTCAGTAACTACTGGATGAGCTGGGCCCGGCAGGCACCAGGAAAGGGGCTGGAGTGGATCGCAAGCATTAAGCATGACGGTAGTAGCATATATTATGCAGACTCCGTGAAGGGCCGATTCACCATCTCCAGAGACAATTCCAAGAACTCGCTGTATTTGCAAATGACGAAATTGAAAACCGAGGACACAGCCGTGTATTACTGCGCAAGAGACACAGTGAGGGGATGTCAGCGTGAGCCCTGACACAAACCTCCCTGCAAGGTCGCTTACGGCCAGCAGGGGGCGCTAGGAATGCAGGAGAACCAAGACTAATTTTTGATTTAGTTGAGAATTGTTCTTTTAGAAACTGAGACCACTTTTCAACTTAATACTTACTCCTAAGTAATTCTAGCTCATATATCTGTCCTTACCTGTGATGCTTCTTGTTAGACACACTTGTTTACGCAGAAAAACATTCTCCACTGTGTAAAACATGACTCACATGTCCCAAAATGATTGTACTGTGGTCATCAGGACCAAGTACAAGATGTCTCAGGAAACCTGGTAAATTATTTTTTTTTTGTTTAAATTTTATTTTATTTTATTTAGGAAAGGGTCAGCAGGGTGTCTAGGGTCTCACTACTAGGTCAGACTCGTAGTGATCTACCTGTTTGCAGTCTCCCAAGAGCTGGGATTACAGGAAGGTGATACCACATCCAGTCTCCGTTGCTGTCTCAGCACATGCCAGGGAAGGGGCTGGTGGGTAACCTGGTAAATTCTGAGGGGAATCTGGAATCCACAGTGAGAAACATTCAGTCTGAGCATAGATAAAAGCCTCTGTTATATGTGATCGGGACCAACAAGCTGTGAGAAGTACAACCAGGGCTGTTCAGATCCTCCATGGGTTACTAAGGACCACAGCAAAACTCAGTATCCTGACCTTCCTGGGTCCCCAAACAGGACCACATGCACAGAGCCCTTGCCTTGCTGTTCATCGGCTAGACAGTAGCTTCTCTTCCTTTGTTTGAATAAAATGATAATGGGCTCTGTATCATTTGTTTTATCTTCTTTGTTCAAGCGAACACCTGCATATAACATCTAATATGTATAGTATTTAACATTACCTAACGATGATTTTGAATTTTTAACACATTTATTTTATTTTTTCAAACATCAATCTCACCAATTACAAGTGAAATGTCAATTGTAGACCAGTACACAACAATGAAAAATTTACAACCGTCAATACAAGGTTTTTATAAATAATTTTTCTAAATTGTCAAAGGAACACCACACTTATTTAGCTACATTTTACATAGGATTTCCTTCCGTTTTCCTCTTTCAAAGATGAGACAACTCTATGTCCTGATGGATTTGCTATTCCTCAAATGCCTTCAATTTTTAAGGTATAGTGAGTGTGTACCTCTAGTGAAATTAAATTACTTATCAAAACAATCAGAATTTTATGCATTTTGTGACAAATAATATGAAGGTAATAAAAATTACAGACAGTAGCAAGTGTGGAAGGGGATGTAGAAAGACTTGAGCAATCAAAATTCAAAATGAGATTGTGAAATTTCATAACTAGGCTACAAATAGTTTTATAGATTCTGAAGTTACATGAATACATTTGTCATACAATTTATTTCATTGGGTCCTAAACAGAATATTGAAACTGTAATTTGCATAAAATCATGCAAGCTGAGTTTGTTTGAGTGCCTCATGGTAACCACATGTTGGAAATTATTCAAAAGTCTGTCAGTGGATGAAAGCTGCACTTTGCTAGAGAATTATAGGCATATCCACATATGGGTCATTTCTATCCACAAAGGGGTGCTATTAATATTTTCAATATTGCATAACTATTCATTGAAACATACTCTCACAAATATAAACACATACTGTGTGACACTCGTGCCTTACAGTGTGCACTTTATCCATATCCATACACAGAGAAAATAGAGCTAACTCTTCCAGAGACCATGGGGGTGGTACAGATGTTAGATAGTAGATAACTGAAAATACGCATATATTTTCTAATGAAGATGAACACACAGTGTAAATATTTCTACAGTAGAGTCATGAATTAATACACATAGTCACATTCACTGTTTCATTTTATTGTATGTGGTTAAAATGCTTACTAACTACTTCTACAGAAAAATAATTTAAATGCAGGATGGCTCACTGGTCTAAAGCGCCTGCTTGGGAAAGCTTGGGCGGCTTCAGGGACCACGGTTCAATCCCGGGCACCACATGCTGCGCCAGCCCTGCCCTCTGGGGGGCGGGCTGAGCTGGCCATAAAAACGAATGAATAAACAAACAAAGGTTCTGAAACAAGAATAAAAAAAAAAAAATGCTATGAATGATAACACCATTGTGAGAAAAAAATAAAAACCCCCAAAATTTAACTTATCAAGCCTTATTGTTAAATTACAGGGATATAATGTGTTTTTCTTTTTATTTTATGGGAAAAGGTAAATAGAAATTCACAAAATAATAGGATGATAACAATAACTAACATACTGCATAGTATTACCTTTAAAATGGTTTTTCAGAGCATAATACATAAACATTAAAATTCTGCTAATCAATATTACCACAAATCTTTTTCAGTCAACTAAGAGACCCTGACAATATAACTCATTTGCATTTTTGCCCTTTTTCCTTCTATTCTTCCCCTTTTCCCTCATCCTGTATCTTTTTTCCACTTGAACAACTTCTTCACATTAGACAATAACTATTGTTCTAGACCTTGTTTTACTTGGTTTCTCACAACAGGAGATAGTACGATGTTTACACATGTGAGTCTGATTTATTTAACTTACAACAATGATCTTAAGTTCCAAGAACTTACCTATAAAATTCTCAAGTTTATCCTTTTTTCCAGCTCACGAGTAGCCTGTTGTATAAAAATATCACATCTTTTGTATTTAGTTTTTTTCAAATTGTTCATTGTATGTTAATTTTTTAATTTCTTAAAATTTATTTTAATTAAAAGAAATAGCAATGAGACAGTTACACAACAGGTTAGTAGTCAGTTCCAATAATTAATATATTAAATATTTTTGTCTTCATAGTATTTGTTCAGAGTATAAGATTCAGACTTCATATCTTGTATAAACTCTATTGAGTACAAGGATTTCTTTTCATTGAATGAAGAGAAAGTAGTTGAATATATAGTCCAATAGCCCATAATAGTAGAGGGTTATCAGCACAGCTGGCAATGTCAGAAACTGATTTTCAGGATTTACCCTGAAAACATGTACAGCTGTTTGTAGATCTTTTGACAGTGTCAGCCATCTGGATGAGTGACGGCCATTGCTTGACCAATTTGCTTTCTGTGAAAGCCTGAGAGAATGTTTTCTCTTTAGGTGATGCTCTTTAGGCACACTATATATTATTTATTCCTTTCTTCTGTAGCCCCATAATCTCTTTGAATAGAAAATTTGGGACACCACTGAGTTATAGGATGTTACAACACAGGTTCTTTTATGTCCTTACTTCTCACTACAAAGCTACTGTGATAAAATCAGAATGATATCATTTCTTTTTTAAAATCATTTTCTTGTTTTACTTGTGAGATTTTCTATTATCTGATTTCTTCTATGCTCTTCTGCTGTTGTTTCTTTACTTCATTTTCTATTGTTTCAGAGATTTTAGGTGTGTGGCTTCCAATTTCTTCTATGTTTATGTCTCTTGGGTCTGTTCTGTTTGGACTTAGGGCCTGAGAATGCAGTTTGCTCCTTCTTTTTTTATTTTGTCTTCCAGAAAAAACTCTTTATTTTGATTTCTGTCATACCTTTTTGTGAAAGTTTGGTACTAGGGAGCTGTATCACTGGACTTAGACTATCTCTGTAAAGAGTTTTTTTTTTTTTTTATCTCTCCTGTCTCAGAGATTCTTGTTTTGTGTGTGTTCCAAGACTTTGCCTTCTCCACTGATTGAGTTTGAGATATTTGTTTTCATTTGCCACTATCATTTGCTTTTCAATGTAGGGTTTTTGTGAAGTTATTACTTAAGTACCTCCCAATATTAATATCCAAAGGGAAAAACGTGGTTAAGACAGATATTTTCTACTTACAGTAGAGCACTTAGCATTACTAATAAAAGTAGTGAAACTTAGAAACTGACAGACTTTTATAATTAATGGGTTTGTACTTTAGAACATAGGATCTAACATTATAGCTTTGTAATCATGCAGATATTAAATTGGGAATTCTTATTTAAATTAGTCCTCTGCCTTCCATTTGGGCAACTTCTGTGTCGATGTCTAGAGTCTTCCAGGCAGACTAGATCACCCTAGTTATGTGCTTCAGCCTTTTTGTCCACAGAATGCTCCTGTAGTTCTGGGCACGGCTAGGCCCAGCAGTATGTAATGGGCTGGCTTCACCTGGTGACTTCCATTACCACTGCTCATTTTTATAATTTTACATGAGTATAGAACAAACACTGTTAATACAGAAAGTCCATTACTTCTTATGAACATAAATGGTACATGCAAGGAGACATGTACCCAAGGCACTATCACATACAGAGATATCATAATTTCTTGAATGCTGTCATTACCAAAGTACTTTAGTGCAGTAATATTTACTAGAGCGATGCCCATATTGACACATGCAACTCCAGAGCTGTCTGTATAGCGAACTGACATGACAGCAGGATTTCCCTTTGCTGATGAAAAGAAGCCCAGCCTAGGTGGTGGTACTCTGGAGTGCAGCACAGACCCATATGCCATGGTGTTCCTGCTCGGTGGTCATTATTTAGTACAAATACATGAAGTTTAGACTGAACTTGTTTTTGTTAGTCATAGTTTATAGAGAATAGCAGATCCTGAATATGCACTTGTACATCAGTAAGATAAACAGGCGACCTATGTGACATCATGAGATTGTTGATGCTGTTTGCGGGTATTGTGTATGAGGTGCAGCAGGAGGAGTGTGTGGCGCCCTGGAGGAGCCAACAGGGTTTTGAGGACTCCTTTGCAGACAATGAATCTCTGCACTGCCCTTCAGTAGCTACAGTGTGTTATTTTTGCCAAGCTTCCAGGAGAATACTGAGTCTTGCTAATTAGTAACTGCTGGGGGTAGCATATACGACACGGCCTCCATGAAGGGCCAATTGATCATCTCTGGAGACAAAACCAAGAGCACACTCTATCTACAAATTATCATTCTGAGAACTACAGACTTGACTGTGTATTAGCAGGCAAGAGAAACGGGGAATGGACTGCAAGAAGCAAGATAGAAACCTCCTCTAGGGTCTTGTACCAGCAGGGGGCGCTGAGGATCCACCGAGCAGCCGAGCTGTCCTAGGAGCAGGTGCAGAGAAGGAAGCAATGTAGAGAGGGTTTCCGACCAGCGTTTGTAATTTCCTTTCTGTCTTAGCAATGTGTGAGCTGAGGAGACGCTGAACGCAGACTCTGTATATGGCTTATGTTGTGATTAAAGGGATTAATGAGGATTAAAGGGGAGGAGGCTTGAATTGTTCCTAGTGTCTACAGGTCCCCGGTGCAGCTTACCCAGAGGGATCACCAGACCACCTGCAGGCAAGCCCCATCTTGTTCCTTACCCTCAGTTCAGGTCTCCTGAAGCATATCAGGGTCAGTGAGAGAGTCCTCTGCCGATGACATGAATCAGAAGATCATGTTATCCCTGAAAGAGCCTCAGTCACCTGTTGAATACATCCTCTGAGTGCTAGTTACTCTAGAAAGTTACCCACAGAGTACCATGTCTGAGGCTAGAACAAAGTTATGCACTGAAGACCCACTGTGCACTGCTGCAGGTTTGGAGCAGGTGTAGAAGCCTGATCAGGTTCCTCTAGGGCTCAAACCTTCCCCATTCAAAAAGTCATCCAACACTGGTAGTTCACAATGAATACAGACTTTGATAAATAATTCTCTGAATCAGTTTACTTAATTCAAGTTCTCAAAAAGAATTTGGAATGTTTTATAGTTATTTGCATATTTCCATAGTGAGGCACTGGAACACAGCGTGGGTTTCTTTAATCTGAAATGGTGCAGCACATTGGCAGAAACACAGAGCACCATTTTCACTATCAGCATTTGGTATTGAAAGCAAGAGTGAGTGTGTGGCAGGGTTGTGGAGGGTCACAGCATGTAACAGGTACATGGACAACTTAGACCAATCAATGGGTACAGAGGAGGAAGATAGATATCATACATAAAGACTCTGTGGAAACTCCAAAATTCTGATTTGTTCTATTGTGAATGAGACCTAAATAAAACCAACACACAATCTGTCACAAGATTTAGGAATTTTAGGATTGGCCAAATAGCTCAGTGGATTAAAGCACCTGCAAGCAGGCACAGGGGCTGGGAGTTCGATCCTTGAGCCTCTTGATGAGACAGCAATTGAGACTGGGTGTGGTGGCATGGCCTGTAATCCCAACTCTTGGGAAGCTGTAAACAGGCAGATCATTATGAGTCCAATCTAGTAGTAAGACCCTGAACATCCTGTATACCCTTCCCTAAAATACAAAACAAAACCAAAAACCAAAAACCCAAAACCAAAAAACACAGGCAAGATTTAGGAATTTGAGTTAACGATGTTCACATTCTAGTCACAACCATGATGGGGTCAGAAACCCAGCCTTGCATTGTACATCACAATGCTGGTCTTAGAATAAAGCTCTTTCTCTTGACAGATGGGACATAATCAACCCAGCTGGGTGCTGGAGAAAACATACTAGGAGGCTGCACTAAAATGAGAAGGGTCCATGGATCATTCCAAGTACATGTGTGGGCCTGGGATTTATATAACCATAGTCCGATAGGGCAGTGTCAGCACTGGGCTTTGTGGACACCTAGTACAGGTCGGTAGAGACCAAGACAGCAAGGACTCTGATAGCAAGGAAGAAGCTTGGATGGTATATGGACCATTCAATGTAGGCTGCAGAAAGCAGAGCCTCCTTGTGGTGGCTCGATTCTCAGTGAGGGGATGTCTGCATGCACAAGGGTTAAGAAGCGGCAGGAGATGTATTTACTCAGACAGGATAAGTTCATGAACCTTAGTATCTCACTGCTGAATGCTCCATGTACAGTTACTCCCTGCATATATGTTGGAGCAGATCTGGCACTAAAAGGTTTCCAGTCTGATGAATATGCAAATAATCAGAGACTGCTGAGGTAAATATGGATGATCTATGGGCCAGAGCATTCTGCAGCCATCTCTGTTTTCTGTAGAATCCCCAAGAGCATAGCTCCTCAGAATGGACTGGACCTGGAGAATCCTCTTCTTGATGGCAGCTCTGAAAAGTAAGGTTATTCGCAGTCCTAGCCATTGGAAAAGGACCAGAGCTGTCACTGGGAACAGTATCCAAATTCTGTTTTCTCTCCTTAGGTGTCCACGGCCAGGTGCAGCTGGTGCAGTCTGGGCCTGAGCTGAAGAGCCCAGGGGCTTCGGTGAAGGTCTCCTGCAAGGCTTCTGGCTACAGCTTCACGGGTTACTGGATGGAATGGGTGCAGCAGCGCCCTGGGCAGGGCCTGGAGTGGATTGGAGAGATCAACCCTAGTAATGGCAACACTAATTATGCTCAGAAGTTCCAGGGCAGGGCCACCCTCACCGTTGACACGTCCTCCAGCACAGCCTACATGGAGCTGAGAAGTTTGAAGTCTGAGGACACAGCTGTGTATTACTGTGCAAGGCACAGTGTGGTGACCCACATCCTGCATGTGTCAGAAACCCACAGTGAGGAACAACTGCTAGGATGACATGACAGAGAGGGGGAGACTGAATGTGCTTAGAAAATTGATGAAGTAATTGGGGATAAGAATTTAAAAAACTTCTACGCATCTCAATGGAATGGGACAATTGTGTGATTCTTTACTACAGGCAACCTTTGTTAAGGCTCATTTGTGATGTCCTTGTCATGGGGTGTGCACTTTTGGAAGCTGAATAGACAGTTTATCATTCACTTATGTAATGCTGGCCTCATGAGTGTGAGTTGTACACAGGCCTAGGGTACGTAGGTGTCCCACAATATAAAGGACAGCAAGGGTCACCACCTCCTGTGTTGTTGATTTTGTTATCTTCCCCCACCACGGTCAAAATAGTTGGAGAAATATTTCAGGGCAATGTTTCACATGTACATAACATTGTTCTCTTTATTTGGAAAAAGTGGCAAGAATGTTGCTGACATTTCTATTTATTAGAGTTTTTAAATAGGACATCATTAGGAGCATTGTACAGTTCATTAATATGTATAAAGATTTCGGAGGAACTACTT
Source organism: Myocastor coypus (assembly GCA_004027025.1). Lineage (NCBI taxonomy): Eukaryota > Metazoa > Chordata > Mammalia > Rodentia > Myocastoridae > Myocastor > Myocastor coypus. Next base: position 48,227 of record PVJA010011231.1, read on the forward strand.
TGCTGCTTCAATTTTGACCAGCCCCTTCACCAGCATCTGGTCCTGCAGTTCCACTTTGTCCCAGCAGTTGGACCCACAGTGAGACACCACCACCTTCCATAGCCATAGTGCTATCAAGCATTCATTCTTTGGGCTGTGCCTTTTCTGGTTTGGATAAATGGTTGATGATATGCTTTTGCCACGTGCTTCATGGGCATTCAGGTGATTGTCAGGAGCAGTCCTTCGATGCCTTGTGTAGTAGGTGGCCATTTAGGTAGGCAAAGCGTGGAGGCCCTGACAGAAGAGTGTGAAAGCAGAGCACCTGGCAGGAGTCCAGCGGGCCATGTTAGCTGTGAAGCTCTTTCCTGAGAAATCTCTTGGGACCTCCACTACATGGTTGGCTAATGTTGATGTTTCAAATGTTTCTTTTGTAGAAGCTTTCTGATGATGGCATAGCTGTGTCTATGAGTAGTTTTCATCCCTGGGGGAGAGCTGAAGGAGCTGAAGCCAATGGAAGGATCTTCAGAAGGTGCACAAGACAGATTAGTTCTGTGAACTCCTTATATTCTCCTATTCATTGCTATCTTCAAATTTATAAGAAATTCCCAAAGAGATTTCACAGTGAAAGGACCATTTGACATTCCTATTGGCAGCGAGTAAGAGTCCTGTTGCTTTTATTTCCTCAGGATTTTGATTGATTCATGAGTGATTCTTAGCATTTCTAAATGTCGTGTATTGTACAGTTGTATACATTTATATTTTCCTACAAACCAAATTGGAAAAATATTTATGGAAATATAAATAAATATTAAATATTTTATTTCATTTCATTTTAGAAATGTTTCATTGGTTCTATCAAAAATGTTCCTGAGTAGTTTCAGAGTTTAGATGACAGTATGTTTCAGCCCTGGATAGTTTGCATCTTCATTTCCCAGATTCTTAGAAATCCACATTATAGTTTGGTGGCTGAATTTCTGGAATCATTTATTTTGTTCTTGAAGGGTGACTAGCAAAGGAGGTTATGTATTTTCTCATTACAAAAAAATCATAATGATATAATATAAGTTGTGTTGATTTGCTAAATATAGACAATTTGCTTAAAAGCATCAATGAATTTCAAGTGTGCCAAACATCAAATTTCTCCTCTGACTGCTCCAGTAGTATTGAGTTTAAATAAATACACTTAAATAGATACTTCAAGAAATACTAGCAGTTGTGGGTATAGTCCAGCTCAGGGGCACAGCACCTGTCTCTCAGGTGAAAGCCCTCATTTCTATTCCCACCATTGTGTGTGTGTGTGTGTGTGTGTGTGAGAGAGAGAGAGAGAGAGAGAGAGAGAGAGAGAGAGAGAGAGAGAGAAAGAGAGACAGACAGACAGACAGACAGAGAGATTGAGATATTCCTGGAAACACCAATAAAACCAGAAATCAGTAGTACCAGAAATGCTCACATCTAAGTGAAAATATAAAACCTGACCTCAAGAGAATATATATCTCTTAGAAACATAGGCATATTTGACTTCTAATTTTATATAGTCTTAGACACATTGAACAGTGAAGAAGTTTGAATGAACATAATTTTTTCTGTGTTATGATATAAATTAATTGTGACCTACTTCGATAATCCAAACAGCAGCAACTTGGGATAGGAAGATCAGTGTGAATTGTATAGAATATATTGGTAACTATGGTTATACAGTAGATATTTTAGAAATGAGAAGAATAGATGATAGAGAAATTAGCAAAGAACATATAGATAGGCTAGTGGATATAGATGATAGATACATAGTTGCTAATATTTAATATCATGAGTATTAAATATTCCTTCACAAAATTATATAGTTTGGTTACAAAATACATTTGGTTTATTTTTAAAATTTATTTATTTTTCTTTTTTTTTTTGAAATAACAATGTACAACAATGTGACACTTTTAAAACACGTTAGTAGTACATTTCAATATTTGATATAATGTATATTGTTGTCCTCTTTTTAGTTATATAGAGCACAGGGTATACATGTGATAATTTTTCAAATCATTGTTGGTACAATCAAATTTCTTCTCACTGAACTAAGAGAAAGTAGTTGTTTATATAATCCAATGTTCGATAATAGCAGTGTGTAATTGGTAAAAGTGGCAATGTTAGAAGCTGTTGATTTAAGCGTTTCAAAACTCAGCATTCTAATCTAGCTTTATGTTCTATGCCTTGTGGTTAAACTTTTCTGCTTGGTGGTTAAGGGCAAGTTTAAGCAAGACCTGTATAGCAAAACATGAAACTTCTATATCTCTCAAGTTCAGTCAAATCCCGTCAGGATTTACTTTGGAACCATGTACAGTGCTTTGTGGAACTGTTGTCAGTGTCAGCCATCTGTATGAGTCACAACCATTGCTTGACCAGTTTGCGCTCTGTGAAATCCTGAGAGAATGTTTTCTTTCTAAGTGACTCTCCCTAGGCATACTATATACCTTCAATCCCTTTCCTCTGTAGCCCCATAATATCCTTGAACAGAAAATTTGGGAAACCACTGAGTTATAGGATGTTGTAGCACAGGTTCTCTTATGTCTTGAGTCCTCACTGACGTTGAAGGGCTAAGGCCAAAATATTGGCTCTTCTCGTAGCCCTTCTTTTTATCTAATTTTTGAGCTGTAAACTTATATTCTTAACCCTCCAGAAGAAAAGCTTAGTCATACTATTACTCTATACCATAGGTACTTGAGCAGGACATCACTGACTTTCTGAGTATCAAACTTCTTAGACTTAACTTGGGATTGGTATTTTCTATCAATCATTGATATTCTAATAAATCTCTACAGAATGTGATAAAAGCAGTTGCACATTTTTACACATCTAGAAATCTAAGTATATACAAAATTGTAGCCGGTCAATCCTATGATATTTTCCTTGTCTCTTTCTCTCATTTAATACCCATTTTTATTTTCTTGTAAACCACCCATTTACTTAAGAGAGAGTATAACAGTAACTGAAATTACATTAGAAGCAGCACACATCTAAAAGACCAGAATGACAGGCATTCCAAGCATATTTTTACTGTTACAGATTGCTTTCCTCAGTGTCAAAAATACTTTGGGGGTTCCTAGGATCATTATCTAATTCATCCTGTGTATATAAGTACCTGGCTTTGCCTTTTCCATGCTTCCTATCTTTTGTACTTGCAATCACTTCATTATTTAAGCCTTAAGTCCTTGATGTCTATTTCGCTGCGTTATCCCTCTCCACATTTCTTCTTTTGAGTTTTTACACTAGGGAGACTATATGATATTTATACATGTAGGTCTGGTTTATTTCGCTGTGAGTATATCTTCAAGATATATTCATATATATGTGAAGTATTCCAGTTTATTATTCTTCATAGCTGAGTTTTTTTCCATTGTATAAAGATACCACATCTTTTTCAACCATTCTTCTGATGATGGACATTTTGGTTGTTCCAAAGATTTAGCTATTATAAATTATGCTGCTAGAAAAATAGGTGCACAGATATCACTATAGTATGATGTTTTCAGTTCTTTTGGAAAGTTCCTAGTAGGGGGATAGCTGGATTGTGTGGGATTTCCAGTTCTAGTTTTTAAGGCGCCTCCACACTGTTCTCTATAATGGTAGCACTAGTCTGCATTCCCACCAGCAGTGGAGAAGTGTTCTTTTTTCCCCATAGCCTCTTCAACATTTGTTGTTGCGTGATTTCTTTAAAAAGTCATTCTTTCTGGGGTGAGATGGTATCTAAGTGTTGTTTTAATTTGCATTTCATGAATAGCTAGCAATGTGGAGAATTTCTTCATGTATTTATAGGCTTGTTGAATTTCTTTCTCTGAGAAGTGTGTGTTCATCTCAGATGCCCATTTCTGGATTGGGTCTTTGAATTTTGGGACCCTAATGATTTTTAGTTCTTCATAGATTCTAGATAAAAGACCTTTGTCTGAATACTTATTAGTTAAAATCTTTTTGAAATTTGTGGGTTGTATTTTAAAAGGTTTTTTAAAATAAATATTTGGTTTTCTTATCTGAAACTCAGCAAAGCATTGTCATAGACAACTGACATTCTGACTGTCTTATAGGTGAAGTAAAACCATTACTGATATACATATGTGCAGACCACAGGGCTCGCATCCACGAAGCACAGCAAAAACTGCAATGAGGAAAAGGGCAGTACACTTTTAATATAGGAGGAGGAGCTGTGATTCTCAGTATGCATGTCCGACACTGTCTTGGACGTCTTGAGGAAGGAGCCGTGTGCAATGATGCTCATCTTATACATATGTAGAATTATTGTTGATTCCAGCTCACAGACCTCTCTACATAGCAGGAGGAAGTTCCAGTAGAGCCTCACTCGGCTGATAAAAAGCAGTCCAGTGCAGCCGTGACCCTGGAGCTCTGCAGAAGAACCCAGCCCTGGATGTCCAACTGCTGTTAACTGGTGATCAGAGTTGAACATAGATGGCTCACCATGGAGCTTGGGCTAAGCTGGGTCTTCCTTGTCACTGTTTTCAAAGGTGATTTGTGGATAACAAGAGATACCGAGTGTGGGCCCAGCGGGATGGCTCAGTGGTCTAAAGCGCCTGCTTGGTAAAGCTTGGGCGGCTTCAGGGACCGCGGTTCAATCCCCGGCACCACATGCTGTGCCAGCCCCGCCCTCAGGGCGGGCTGAGCTGGCCACAAAAATGAGTGAATAAACAAAGAAATGTTCTGAATCAAGAAAAAATTAATAAATAAATAAATTAAAAAAAAAAAAAAAAAAAAAAAAAAAAAAAAAAAAAAAAAAAAAAAAAAAAAAAAAAAAAAAAAAAAAAAAAAAAAAAAAAAAAAAAAAAAAAAAAAAAAAAAAAAAAAAAAAAAAAAAAAAAAAAAAAAAAAAAAAAAAAAAAAAAAAAAAAAAAAAAAAAAAGAGATACCGAGTGTGTGAGTAGACTAGAATGGGTTGAAAACTGGACACATGGAAGCATGATACTTGAAAGGAGAAATTGCAAACTTGATCTCATGTGAATTATTTTAATTTTGATAAGTAATTTGTAAATGAAGATAAATTTAAGGTACATATTTCTATTTTTTAATTCTAGAATTGAGACATTTATGTAGCTTTAAAACTTATTATTATCGGGCTGGGGAGATAGCTCAGTAGAATAATTGCTTGCCTGGCAAGCACAAGGTCCCAAGTACAATCCCCAGAGCTGCAATAAATAAATTAATAAATAAATGAAAATAAATAAAACTTATTATTGTCAAGTAATCAATAATCATTAAAAAAGTTAGAATATATTTTCAGTTTAGGTGACTGAAGGAAATCAAAGAGGCACTGCAGAGTAACATAAGACATTTGCAACTCACAGAGCTGCCAGGGCACATATGTACCTGTCCTTAAAATATAAATACAGCTCTCAGTATACCACCGTTCAAGTGATCCTTTCATAAAAACAGAAAGGAATCTCATACATTCTACTAGGGCAGGGAGAACACAGAGGTGATAAGTCAGCCCATTATCACATCCTAAAGATCAGTTCCCTTGACTTCTACTGCTATGGAATTTCAAAGAAGACTTAATGAAACTATGAAACAACATTCCACAGGCTGATCCTCCTTCAAGGTCAACAGTGCCTTGAGGTATGAGCTGTCTTCAGCACATGGACACGCTGTCGTGAGCTCCTTTGTAGACTGAAGTTCATGGCTGTTCTGAGCCAAATCCATTCCTGCCTTTGCTCCCTTCTGGGCTTCTTTAAGTCAACAGCCAGCAGCTCAGCCCATGCCTCCAAATTCCCCTTGTGTCTTGTCACGTATTCTTCAGTATGGCGGCCCCAGTCGAGAGAGTACACTGAATTGAAACTTTCTCACTTGCTGATGTTCACCAAATCTGTTCTAATGCTCTAGAATCCAGGCCACAATTTCCACTCCTACATGTTTTCAGCGAATAGTCATAAGTTAGTACACATGCATCTAGTGATGAGAAATCAGGGTTTTTACAATTCTTTTTATGTTCATGGCTGAGCTTATACTCACTAAATTATAATCAGTCCTAGCACTCAAGCAGTTGCTTTCATTTGTGGGGTAATCAAAGGAAACGTATATTTGCTATCCCTGGTGACCCAATCTTCTCACTTTCAAGGGAATTAGAAAAGCATAGGATGAATTCCCCACCATGTAACTAAGTGCATACCAGCTATATTGCATGCTTCTCTGTGACAGACACTCTGCAAAGTAACAGATCCTTTTAATCCAGCTGGAGAAGGCCACTGAAGACATCAACTGACACGTTACAGCCAGTTTTTCTCCTGGTCACATTGTGCATTGTTTGAGTCAGGTTGGATACTAAGCTTCACAGGAGATCAAAGGATAGCACAAAATGATAGCGGGAGTCAGCTGTGGACTCCAGATTTCATAACAAAGCAAAACAAAACTAGAAAAATATTTCAAATGCACAAAGTAATGATGCAAGTGAAAGAAGTAGAAAATCAAGAACAGTTTTTGAAAAAGCTGGAAGCATTAGGAGAAATTACACTTTAAATCCTAATTAGAAAAATGTTACAATGCTGGGGAGATAGGTCAGATGTTTAAGCACCTGTTCAGCCAGCACAAGGATGCAGGTTTGATCCCCAGTACCAGATGCTGCACCAGCCCCAAAACCTAGGCACCAAGCAGGCCACTGAAACCTGGTGTGACCGTGCATGCCTGTAATGCCAGCACAGGGGAGCCTGAGACAGGAGGATGACTACAATTCTAAGCTGCATAGCAAGACATTGTACCAAATAAAAAAATTAAAAAATTAAAGGGATGCAGATAAAATATGTCAAAATGGAAATATCAGGATTCATGTAATTTTTAAAACAAAAATGTAAAGTGAGTGTAGAATGAAGGCCTTAGCCGGGCGTGGTGGCTCACGCCTGTAATCCCAGCACTCGGGAGGCTGAGGCAGGAGGATCGGTGTGAGTTCGAGACCAGCCTGGGCTACAAAAGTGAGCTCAAGCCAGCCTGAACTGCATAGTGAGACCCTGTCTCAAAAAAAAAAAAAAAAAAAAAAAAAAAAAAAAAAAAAAAAAAAAAAAAAAAAAAAAAAAAAAA
>PVJA010011232.1:0-55269 GCA_004027025.1 Myocastor coypus
AAAAAAAAAAAAAAAAAAAAAAAAAAAAAAAAAAAAAAAAAAAAAAAAAAAAAAAATTAAAATTAAAAAAATTAAAAATGGGCTGGGGAGATAGCTCAGTAGAATGAGCACTTGCCTGGCAATTGCAAGGGCCTGAGTTGAATCCCCAGTTCTGCAAAAATAAATAAGTAAATTAAAAACAATAAAAATAAATGAAAGAAAAGAAGGACAGGGCTGGGAGATGGCTCGGTTGTCTGAGCACCTGCCTGGCAAGCAGTACTGGCTCCATCGCTGTACCGGGTGCCATGCCTGCCCCGGAATGGGACATGGTGGTCATACCCAGTGCCTAGGAGGCTGAGGCAGGAGGATCACCCACGTCCAGTCGGAGCTGCACAGAGACCCTGTACCAAATATACAAATGTTAAAAAATTGAAAGAAAAAATGACTAGAGCTAAAAGGACTGGACTTACCTCAGCAGACTCTGTGCCTGCCTGGCTCAGGGACCACCAGACACAGATCCCTTGAAACAGATCATACCTGCGCCATGAGGCAAGGCAAATAGGCTCAGCCAGCCCTGGGCCTGTGTGCAGTTCTCGGAATGCCTCTTCCGTGCTTGGGGACGCCTAAGCCGATTCCAGTAACAGCTAGCCTTGCTGAGGCCCTGCTGGCATGGCCTGCCAGTCCCTTCCATTCCCTGGTGAGTCTGTTTCCAATACCTGTGTGATAGCATCCAGTCCAGAGTGTTCAGAAAGAACAGCGAAGCTGCGGGTCATGGGGGTAAGAGCAGCTCTGGGTGTCCCCTTGCCAGTGGGCATGCATCTGAGCGGAGGAAGCACGTGGGTGGCATTCAGCCAGCTGCTGCAGGCATGCCGTGCATGTGAGCAGTCAGAAAACAAAGCCACTGCCGAGTTACATAAATCGAAGAAAGAAACGAGTAGGACGGAATACTACCCTTCTGGAAACTTTGGGATAACTTCAGTAGCCAAAAAATGTTCTGATACATTTGCCAAGCAAAGAGTTGAGATTGAGAGCTAGTGTGAGAATAGGCTAGGGGTGGAAATATCTGAAGGCCGATGGTAAAGTCATACCCTGACTATTGCTAACGACTTGTAGTTTCATTTCCTCTTCCAAGCGCAGGCATCTCGCTCTGCTTATAAGCACGGTTCACTGCCACTATCTGTTTATTGAGAAGACACTCCGAGTGTCAGCAGGCCTCCAGGTGCTGCGCTGGCCCCGGATGTCTTCATGTTGTACTCCTGCTGCCCACCCGAACCTTCCTTTAGCGCCTCTTCCTCTAATTGTATTGGAAAACCAAAGGCAGCTCCAAAATTAAACCGTATCTATAGTTTCTCTATAGTAGGAGCACACGACAGCTAGGCTCTTAGGGCAGAGCGGAGTGTGGGATCTGGTTACAGCTGGGCGCCGGCCATCCTCAGTCCTGAGTATTTGCTAACTTATTCCACTCGTTTCTCTTACACTCCAGTCTCCTTCCAATTACTTAATTGCAACGAATTTGGGAGATTTCTTGTAGGAAAGGAGAGTAGAGTGACATACTTTTGATGGACTCTAGATAAATGTGTTGCTCCTTCACCTGTCACAGTACATTACCAAGGAAGGGATGAGCCCAAGTTGTACTGACTGTGGCGGCCCCTGAGGCTGCCGCATCTGACCCACACCAGGACTGGGAACGCATGGGGTCTGTGCAGCCGTCGGAGCGCTTCTCAGAGTGCTGCACGACGTCAGGGCTCTCTCTGGTGACCAAGGCGGCAGCCCTGGGGGAACAGCTCTGACTCAGATTCGTGGTGGTGCACAGAAGCAGGCCCAGACACTGCAAAGTTAATTTTTTCCACCTGAATCTATCACATTAAAAGGGCACGTAACACGTTTTAGCTACCAGAACAAAGATTGCTGACAGTGACGAGAGAAGTTGGGGGCACAGCCTACGTTCTGAGCGCCCCGTCGCACTCCCAGCCTAGCCTCCCAGGGCTGTCCTGCTTCATGCAGCTTGGAGCCAGTGTGGTCAGAAAGCTCCGGTTTGGAAGCTGGACACTATGCAGCGTTGACCTCCTGACCTTCACTACCTGTACCTCCGTGCCTGTTCCTTGTGGTAAAGAAACAGTCTTAACTAGGCCAACAGCGTAGCTCAGCGACACTGTGCCTGCCTGGCAAGTGCGAGGTCTGGAGTTCGTTTCAGTTCCCAGTACCAGAAAGCCCAGAACTCTTTGTTAGAATTGTCTGTAATAAATTGCAGGTTTAGTGCATCATTAACGGTGATCAGCCACTCCAAGCTTGCATCTGGTGTGACTCTGTGGGCCCCGGGCCAGAACCTCCTCTGTCATACACTTCTAACAGGGCTTTCTGTCTTTCAGAAACAGAGACATGTAAAGATAAGGCAGTCTTTTCTCTTTAATCTAGAACCTAGTAAGGAGACAGGCACAAGTCCAGCTCTCTGTGGGATGTGCTGCAATAGCCCAAAGAGCAAGCCCGGGGGATTCGGGGAGGTTCTGCCTGGGAGTTCAGGTTAAGCTATAGGAGCTAGACCTTGGGGGATGCCATGTGAGGAGGGAAAGGGGGGCCACTTCCTGGCAGGGGAATGGGCTGGGAGAAGGCGCAGTTGTGATGAGGCTGAGTCAGCCTGGCCAGGACAGAGATGCTGAGCAGTTCTGGGGTAGAGGTGAGAGTGGGGTTCAGTCTGCTCTGCCATAGTAGGCAACTGCACGCGCAGCGCAGCCAGTCTGTCCTGGCTGCGGTTGGAAGTGTGCTTCTTCTCTTCTTCTTCCCCCTTTATTTTCTAATGCGCCCCACCCCCTTCAAGCAGGTTTTCCAGTTGTTCCCTAGAGAGTAGTTTCATAGGAAGGTTCCTTTTGCAGGCGTCTGGCTGGCTTTGCGTCCACTATCTCCACGAAGTTGCTGCCTCTGTTATCTGTACCATGTGTTTCCCATCATGCATTTCCCTGTAAATTGCTGACTTCATGTTTTTGACTTGCCCATGTAGCCTGTCTCCCGGCTCGGACATCTACGTGACAGTCTCGTCCATGGCTTTAGCAAGATCGCAGTGTCGTAACTCCCCTAGCAACCTGTCTTCGTCCAGCGAGCCTGGCTCTGGCGGGGGCACATACCGACAGAAGTCCATGCCCGAGGGGTAGGTATGCCGCCGCCGCCGTGACTCTGACCCACACACTGGTGGGATGCTTTTCCGCCAGCCAGTCCTGCCTCCTCTGCAAGCCGCAGGGAAATGCAGCTAATGCGCCCGTAGAGAAGTGTTTTCAGGACTGGCTCGCGCTGCTCTCAGGAGGTTTGTCACTCACTGTGTACTTTATACCAGGGCCTCAGTGGCAGAGAAACCAGCTGCATCAGGGTGTCTGTTACGTTACATCACTTAGTGTCACAGGAAGGATGTTGTCATCTCCTGCTTCCTCCAGAGGGACCTCAGGACACTGCTTGGCATGGAGGTTGTATTTTTGTACTACTGTTCACACAGGGCAAATTACAATCACATCCAATCATTTAAGCCTTCTGTGGTATTTTGGGGGATTTGGGGGTAAGGTGTGTTTTGTTTGTATTCGTTGAAGAGCCGAGCATGGTGCCACAGTAATCACAGCACTCAGAAGGCTGAGGCAGGAGACTCACTGTGAGCTTGAGGTCAGCCTGGGCTACAAAGTGAGTTCAAGGCCAGCCCAAACTACATAGTGAAACCTTTCCCTCCAAGAAAACGTGTTCGGTGAAAGCCGCAGATATGCAAATGTAGCTATTTGCTTCCTTTTGTAATTTCGTAAATTGCAAAATTGGTAACGTAGATTAGGGATATAGTTCAGGTGCTTGCCTAACGTGCACAGTGTCCAGGGTTTGATCCCTAGTACCTTTTTTTTTTTTTTTTTTTTTTTTTTTTTTTTTTTTTGTGGGACCAGGGTTCAAACTCACGACCTTGCACTTGCCCAGCAGGCACTTGTGCCTCGGAGCTATCTCCCCAGCCCCCCTAGTACCTTTAAGAAAAAAAAAAAAAACAGAAAAAAAAAAAAAACATGGTTTTTAGAGGCCATTGGAAGGGAGAAAAAAAGATGATGACGTCTATAAGCAGGGAGCAGCTAGCAGCACACCACGCCGCCACCGCCGGGCACTCAAGCAGCCTTCACTCTGAGGGAAAGTGCAGGGGCCTCCAAGATGGCCTGCTGCGGCCCTCCCCAGGGAGCCTGAGGAGAGCCGTTTAAAAATCAAGTAGAGGGGAGCCAGGGAGATAGCTCCTCGGCACAAGTGCCTGCCTGGAAATGCAAGGTCATGAGTTCAAACCCCGATCCCACCAATAAAATAAAATAGTAAAAATCAAACAGAAGGGTTTATGAAAGTGAGTGTTTCATAACTCACTTTCATTTTCTCAAGATGCATTTTTAACAAATGAACGTGTGATTACTGTGCGATTTCACTGTCAGGAGTGAACAAGCTTACTGGTTGATAATCCCCTCACATAAGAGATACTTCTTCTAAGTAGCGCTTGTTGGACTTCACCAACATTGTGGCCGTGTCATTACTGAATGTCTGTGCTAGCAGAAGAGAGGTGACAGGACGGGTGTCCAGCACCCCTCCCGCAGCGCCGCCCCCGGGACTCCCTAGTAGCCTGCCTAAAATGCAGATTTCTCCTTTTAATGGCTTTGGTAACAATTACAGAGAAAAGTTTATGAATTGCATATTATTGTACTGTCTCACAAGCCCAACTAATTATTTCTTGCTTTAATTAGATTTTAAGTGGCTGGTTTGCCTTCACAATGAAAAATTCAGCACAATTTCTGTGTTGATACAGCACTGCAGTATAACGAGCTGAGAGAACAGAGGCTTTCTTCTGTCCTTGGCAGACTTCTAGTGTATAGCAAAGCCCAAAGCAAGCCGGAGCGTAGGTGTTTTGGTGAACGATGATGTCCAAGGTGTGACTCTAGTGCCCTGCTGCTCAGAGTGGCTTGGTGACACGGGGCTCTCCCATTGATGTCCAGTGAGCGCCCATCTTCTGTGGGTGGTGGTGAGGAGCTGGGCTTCGTCTGTGAGGTCGTTTGGGACCCTGGGCCTGGCCGCAATGTGTCTTTCACACTTGGGAAGATCATGTATAAGGCAACGATACACCATTTTTCCCTGGGTGCCACGCAGTTCTGCGTATGCTGGCAGGGCAAGACAGAGGTCCACAGTTGGATGACTCCCACGTGACACTCGCAGCTTAGATTTAATCCTGAAGTACTGTTGCCATCTACTGTATGGCCCGCCCCAGTAGAAGTGTCTATGTACAAGTCCATAGAGAAGCCAGAGCGGTGTGCCCTGCTGCCCGCGGGAGTGGCACCTTCTCAGGAGGTCAGTACTCAGTAGGTGCCCATGAATGTGGCACACACTCGGCGTCCTCCCCGGCAGCTCCCTCAGCGTGAGCATCCATATGAAATGTGCCTGCCTAGTCCCTGGTTCATAATACTGAAAATACAGCATCACAGTCAGTTGAAAGGTGCAGTTTACTAGGAAGATTAACCATAGGTGCCCTGCTTAGGAAAGAAAAGACTCCTGAAAAACTTGAGACAGGAAGGAAAGGTAGGGAAAAAACATTTAAAAACCCAGGGCCTAGGCAGGCATGGTAGCACACACCTGCAGCCCCAGTACTTGGAGGCTGAGGCAGAAAGGTTGTCCTGAGTTTGAGGCCAGCCTGAACTACATACATACTGAGAGCCTATCCTTAAGAAAAAAGAGGCTTTTACCCAGCTTGGAGACTTGATTGTAGGGCCCAGCACGTCAGTGACTGCTGAGGTGCTGCTGCGCAGCGCAAGCCAGATGGAGGGGTGTGGACACCAAGTGCGGCCGGCGCCTCGGAAGGCGCGGGAGCCGGGGCTGAGAGCTGCCTGGGCAAGGACACCCAGACAGCTTTCTGCAACGCTCTTAGCTGAAGGGGGAGGGGAGGGGGAGGGGAGACCATGGGGGAGGGGGAGTCCTGCTCCCTTGGCCTAGTCAGAGCCCGAGTGTGCCCTGGAGAGGCGTGGGCTGCCTCAGGAGGCCGAGCACCACCACATGCCTCAGGGGTGAGCCACGCGGTCTCGTCACCCTCCTGCAGGTTGTGCCCATGATTGGCTGTGGACATGGGTGCTCCTTCCGGCAGTGCAGCTGGCTGTTCAGTAAGAAGCATGTGTAAGATTCAGAGTGATTTTGTCTGAGCGCTTCTCGGACAGTATCTTTGTATACCTGGCACCCAGGATGTCTTTGAGAATACTAAAATTAGGAGCTCACTGGGTAAAAATGTTTTTCAGGGCGAAGTTTAAATCTGCCTTGTCTTGTCATTTAAAAGCACGTGGCTAAAAAGTACTTGGTTTCGAGTTCAAAGATTTTAAATGGCATCATTAGTTTCCACTGCTACTATAAAGTAGAAGCAAGATTAGAATCCATTTTTAACTTGAATGTCTATGCCCTTTCAAAATGTTCTAATTCAGTACAGATTTAGAATAAGGGTCATGAGGTCAGAGTTTGTTCAGTTCGCTTTTCTGAACTAAACCAAAACCCTGTCAAGAAGGAAGTACCAAAAAGCATACTTGTGATCTTTTTTTTTTTTTTTTCCTCAGTACTTTCACCGGTTTTCCAGAGATCCAGCTTATTTCTAGGTCTAGATGTGGTAGTGCATGCCTGCAAACCTAGTAGTTGTAGGCTGAGGCAGGATGCTTCGTGAGTTCAAGGCCAGCCTGGACTGCAGAGCAAGACCCTGTCTCAAAAAACAAGCAAAAAAAAGTGTTTTGTTTTTAATAATGGCCATGTCCCTGTGTGAGGGACGTCTGGTTAGTAAGCCTTGTGATTGGACATGTAAAGGAGCAGCATTTGTGCCAAATTGGCACCTTGGAGAGGATGTAATAGATATTTTACTAAAATTTTGTTGTTGTTTGTTTGGGAGTGGGTACCAGGAATCCAGCTCTGGACCTTGGGCTTGCCAGGCAGTGGTCATGCTGCTGAGCTATGTCCCTGGCCCCTAAAATATTTTTGTAGCCTTCTCTGATTTCCATAGATCTTCCATATATCTTTCTCCTTTGAGTCCAGTGATGGGATTGCCACACTGTGCATAAATAATTGTGCATAAATAATTGAGGCAGAAGTCTGGCGACCCTGCTGATTCCCAAGAGTGGTGGAGCCAGCCCGACACCACATCGCCCCTTTGCAGTCCTCTGCCTGGCCCACCCTGTAGCTGTCCTCTTTAGCAGCTAAGCTGCTCATGGCCTGCAGCAGTGGACACAAGACCCGTTCACATCACTGTGTCCACCACTCAGAGGTTCACTAGTGGCCATGCACAGACTAGCAAGGATCCTGTGTGACTGCTGAATTCTGTGCTCTATCCCTTGCTGTGAGCTCGGATTGACTTTGCTGATAATGCTTATCAAAGCATGTGTTCCAATTAAGCAGGTATTATTAATTAGGCAGGTATTATTGTTTGACTTGAGGGAAATGAAAGTGGGTCACTAAGGAGCTGTCCTCTGCAGAAGTCGGCGCTCACCTCTGTTCGTACAGGCTTACCTGCTTCCCAGCTGCCCCCACAGGTGACTGGAAAACCCTGCACTGGGCAAGTGGTTCCTATGAACATCCACAGCCTGTGTCTCTCAAACCACAAAGCAAGTGTTCACAAACACTTTCTGCAAGAACTCATGACTTAAATGACTTCGTAAGTTACCAGGTTAAGAAAAGCAAACCTCTAGACTCTACCATGTCAAAGGCACATAGAGAGATTTAGACTGTGAAACTTTTCCCTGGCTGAGAGTGAGGGCCCGAGCTTGGCTACGTGAGTGTGAAGACTGTGGTTTTCTATTCCACACATCTTAGGGTGGCTCAGTCCCAACTGCTGGGGTTAACAGTTGTTAAACGTGGCTCGTGTATCTTTCTGAGGTCACAGTGTACACATTTCTACACTCATGCACACAGGGATGTGCACGTACTGACGCGGAGGCAAGAGCTGGTGGCATCTGTCATCAGGGTCACCCAGGACCTTCCCTTCCCAGGCAGGCTTCCTGATACTGTTTTGTCTCTGTTTGGGGAATTGCTTCAGGTTTGGAGTGGGCCGGAGGTCCCCAGCCTCCATCGACAGACAGAACACCCAGGCAGACCTCGGCGGCAGTGGGAAGTCCACGCCCAGCTGGCAAAGGAGCGAGGACAGCATTGCTGACCAGATGGGTGAGTACAAACTGCTGCAAGAGCGCGGGCCGTGGGCCGTGGGCCGGGGCACTCGACCTCCTGTCGTGGAGGCCATGGTGCGACACAGCCTGACACCGCTTAAGAAGTGGTCACTAAAATTAAGTTTCTGGTACACGATGCGCAAGTGGGAGCCACAGACAGCTCCTGTGAAAAAAGGACTTCTGAGTAACAGCAGATGTAAGCAGAGAGAACGCAGGAATTTATACTCAGCCCCGAGAGTCAAAAGCAAGCCTGATGAGCCACATGTACCCAAGTGCCTTTGCTCTCTGTTGTCACTGCTGATTGCCTTGAGGGACTTCTTGGTATTCTTAATGT
The DNA here is from genome assembly GCA_004027025.1 of Myocastor coypus. NCBI lineage: Eukaryota > Metazoa > Chordata > Mammalia > Rodentia > Myocastoridae > Myocastor > Myocastor coypus. Next base: position 8,479 of record PVJA010011232.1, read on the forward strand.
CAAGCTAAAAAGAACCGTGCAAGGTGGGCAGAAACGCAGTGACTTGGTTCCACCTGTAGCTCAGTGAGACGCTCATCCTCCTTCGTGTGCATTTCTTTAGCTGCTTCCACTCCGTTATTAAGCTGTCAGCTGAGGAACTGCCTTTGCAGAATAAAAGGCTAGATCAGAGATTGGCACCAGTGAGCCCCTACTTAGATGTGAGGTGCACAGTCCCTCTCATTTGTGTGTGTGTGTGCTGCGTAGTGACACCAGAACACTCGTTGATACAGTATAATCTTGCTATGAAACCAGACTGAATTTGAGCATATCACCTGGGCTGTGGCCACAGAGTGGCTGACACGTCGAGGATTAAGTCTGTCTGGCTGGGTTTTTCTCCCCTCTGTGCTATATCAAGAAGCATTGTCATCAGTATGAGATCAATAGGAGATTTTTTTTTTTTTTTGAGAGATAGAAATTTTAGGGAAGAAGAAGCCGCACTTATAAGCAGAGGCCCATCATTCTCTCTTCTCTGCAGATGCCTGGCTTTGGCCTGAGTCAGTGGTTCTGCCCAGTCAGTGCACCGCCCATGGGCCTAGCGCACATGCAGCTGACAGGACTCAAGGGGGAGCGCTGTGACCCTTGGGTCTGCAGATGGGCTTTGTGGCAGTCACTTCAGGGAGATGTGCTTGCTGCCGGAGCCATCTGCAGTTCCCCGCTTAGCCGCCCACCCCCAGTGCAGAGAACCCGAGCATATTCTGATCGGCTCCGCTGCTCCTGACAGAATGCTTTAAATCCCCTGTGCGTTGCTACCCCTGAGGTGGTAACAACACTGTGTGAAGGATCTGTTCTTCAGCATGGCTTCAGCGGCCTTTTCTGGCTCCTGCTGCAGGCTGTGAGCCAGGCTGCAGGCAACCCCGTGTGCAGCGCACAGGGCTGCATTTTCTGCTCAGGGGAAGCTGCGGAGGGCTGGAGGGTGGTGTCCCTGAGAGCCACGGTCCTCCCACCACCACTCGCTCTGGCTGTTTCCTCACACCTATTTTTGTTTCACAGCTTTCCCTTAACGGGTCAGGCCCAAAAGGGAATATTGATAAAGCTCTGAAACATTTTTTATCCTTCTAAGGCAGCCTCAGGGCCTGCCCTAAGAAGCTTTTACTCTGCTATAGAGAGGTCCAGGTGTAAACCTAAGGCTTTGAATAAAATGCTAAAATAAGTTTCTATAAATTTTGATACTTAGCATTCCAGGAGAATTACCCAACCTTTCCTGACAGTCAGGAGTCCAGGGCTTAGTTAATACAACCCAGTGTAGGGAGGATTCAAGAAAAATACTCTTCTTGGGGCTGGGCAGATAGCTCAGGAAAATAAAAACTTACCTGGCAAGCACAAGGTCCTGAGTTCAATCCGCAGTACCACAAAAAAAGAAAAGAAAAGAAAAATACTCGTCTAATATTCATTACATGATGTTGAATGTAGGAAGGCCGGACTTTGTACACCCAGCTTGTAGGAGTGACTTTCTCTAAAGGCTCACGTGCGTAGAGACTGGCTACGAGCATCCTCTGGTCGGCGGGCCGTTGTCCTGGCCCAGCGGTGCCTTGTGTAAGCTCTGCATGGCTCGCTGGCTCGCTGGTCTCGGCCACCATTTATTTTTCTGCCTCTCGTCCTGGAGGAGGCTGAGAATCAGGCTTCCGGGGCTCAGCTGCGCGGTCCGCTACGTGGTAGGAGGGAGGAGCCCATGATTCCTGTCCTTAGCTGTAGGTGTGGTTGAATCATTCGTCTCTCTTTGGAGCCTCATCTTGAACACCGGTTTGGAGTCCAGAAGGAAGCAGTTGTCCTAAGTAAACTAGTTGCTGTGTGTCTTTTCTGTTGTGCTTAGCTTGCAGTTATAGAGGACCTCAGGATTTCAATTCTTTTGTCCTCGAGCAGCATGAATACACAGGTAAAATATCCCCAAAGTGCCACGGTAAGTAGCACGTGACTGCACTCGTGCCTGCGGAGGTCATGGAGACTGAGCTAGGTCAGCCACACTTTGAATGAGCCTCATCAATTTAATCCACATTTTCTAAATTCCCCCACTCCAAAAAAAACCAAAAGTTGATTCCAAACGTTGCTGCATTGTTCATGGCCTTTGGCTTGGTGGTGCGTGGCTCTGCTAATGTGTGTGATGGGACCCGTTGTCCCCAGCTGCACGCCTCATCCGTCAGCCGCCTAGCTCTGACATGCTGTCTATGGTGCAGACTCTTACCAGGCTTCCTGCCGAGATGCGCAGCTGGCTGGTCAGGGTACGGGAAGCCGCAGTGGCACGCCGTCTCTGTCACCATGTGTTTGCCCGCTCAGTACCCGCACCATAATGTCCTGTGCTGTATTCCAGAGCCTACATGCCACCTCCCAGCAGTATCCAAGGTACTGCCAGCTTTCCGGGAGAGCCCCAGCGGGAGACTGGTGCGGCAGGATCCAGTGGTACATCTGTCTCCCAACAAACAAGGACACGTAAGTAAGCTGTGCACTTACAGAAATGATCGCTGGATTCCCAACGACGTAGCTCTTGCGGGGTGGAAAAGGACAGGTCTCTTCTGCTGCTGTTAACTCTGTGAGATGAACACTAAAGCCATGGGTAGCCTGGGAGTTAGTTCCTGCAGCCCTGGCTGGCACGCTGCTTTGAGGTCAGTTAGAGCCTCATCGTTCTGCCCTGTGTGCCCACAGGTCTGAGCGGAAGCTTGTCTGCTTGTAATCAGAAGCAGTCCTAAAAGGTCAAGAATAGAAGTGGGCCGAAAGAGATTTTATTTGCGCGTGCACTGTGAGCACGAGATAGAGCCAGAGCACCAGCCAGGGAACGGATGGGCTCCTTACGGCTGCTGCCCTCCTCCCGTCTTCCCCGGCTCTGCACACCGAGCTTCCCGTGTAGTAGCCCAGGATTCCGGATCACTTGCAGGCGTAACTGGGGATCGCCCTTCTCCCTCGCGCTGGACAGCCCATTTCTGTGGTCTCTCTTCCCGTGAGTGTGTATTTGCGTTGCCGTCGCAGGTGGGGTGGGACAGTGCTCCATCTCGCAGTCACGAATTCGTAAGGTGTGCAGAGGACTTTCCGTGGCAGGCTTGTACACGTTCTGTGCTGGGGGAGGGGACGTCTGGGCTGAGCGCTGTGCAGGCCAGCTCTGTCTCTGGGAAGAGACCTACTAAGGAAACATGACATCACTGTTCTACTTGGAAATGGTGGATTACTGCAATCAATCTGAGTTTCTCCTCCCTCATTAATAACTTTTGTATTGATTACATGGTGAAACACTCTTTTTGGATAGATTGAGAACTTAAAGTGGACTTCCTCAGTTTCCTTTTTACTTGTGGCCAGTAGAAAATTTCTGAGCACATCTAGGGGCCACGTCCCGTCTCTAGGCATCTTCACATCACTGGACACTTACTTTGGCCTATGTGGATCAGCCACACCTGAAGAGTCCAGCAGCTGTGAACAGCTGGGTGCTCTAGGCTCACAGCAGAGGGACAAAGCCAGGCAACTCCACTGTCCTAAAAGTAAACGGGGGCTCCTCGATGCTGCTTAATAAGGTGTTGCTGAGCAAAATTCATCATCGCAGTAAATAGCCAGGGTAGGGGAGGGGATGTGTCACTTTGAGGTGAAATGATGTCCCACTCCCTTCCCCTTGGCCAGTAAAGAGCATGTTCCTTGCTCCACCCACGATGTGGGGACCCCATTCCTTATCTCCTACTTATCTCCAGGATGCGTCAGGGCTTCCCGCCCCTCTCAGATTTAAAACATTGTCTTAGTTACTCTTCACTCGTTGCTGGGACAGATACCCAACACCCAAAATGAAGGAAGGAAAGGTTTATTTAGCTCAGTTACTGGAGGTTTCAGTCCATACTCAGCTGGGTCCAAGGCAGAGAGGCGCATGGCAGAGAGCAGCAGTTCATGGCAGTGGAACAGCAACAATCGCGACAGAGGCAACCGAACAACCAGGGGAGCAGAGAGCAACAGCTCTGGTCTGTCTCTCTGTCTCTCTTTATATTATATTCAGGCTCTCTGCCTCAGCCTATCCACCTTAGGCTACACCCATAATCCCAGAAGTACTTAAAACACATAACCCCAGGGATCATGGATCAAGGCTGAACTCTAGATCAGTACTAAATCACATAATCCCGGTGACTCATGAGTCAAGTCTCAATCTATAGAAGTCCCTGCCCCATGACTGCATGAGGCTTTGGAGGGACAACTAGACATAAACCATAACAGGCATTTGTGGTCAGTCGTGCTGTCCTAGAAGAGGAGCGTGGAAGGTAATGGCGCAGCAGTCCACGCAGCGATGCAGCCAGCACCGTGCTCTGCGCAGAGGAGCCCTGTGCCCTTCGCAGTCGCCTCCACTTTCCCTTCTTCCCAGCACTGGTGATGTCTCCAGTCTACTCTCTGTGCTGGACCTTTCACATGAGTGGAATTAGAAAAGCCTTGGCCTCCGTCAGCGAGTGCGGTGTGCCCAGCACCTGCCCAGGCTGCAGCTGGGAGCTGAGCAGGGTTCCCTGTGCAGGCACGCACTCTTCAGGTGCCTCGTCCGCCAGTGGCCGCCGGCTGCCGTGCGTAGGGCTGCTGCACACTCCCACGCGCAGGCCTGCGTCACGGGCCGTCACCTCAGCTCTACACCAGGAATGGACCTGAAGCTGCATGCCCACAGCAGCTGCTCCACATGGCATTCCCGACAGTGCCACCCTCCTTTCCATGTGCTGTGTCACCGGGAGCCATCGAGCGCATGCGCAGTGGTGTCCTGGTGACCAGTGGTGGTGAGCACCTGTCCATGCGCTTGTTGGACATTTCTGTAGCTGCTTTGGAGAAAGGTGTCTTAGCACATGTTTGGCCATTTTTAATGGTATTGTTTGAAACACTTTATGTTTCCTTTAGATTTAATTTTGATCCAGTGATTTATCATTCTTTTGTTGCTTATGCTGTGTCTAAGAAACCACATAATTCAAGATTACAGAGAATCACCTTTAGCTCTTACATTTACACCTTTGATTCTTAGAGTTTTTCTGTATAATAAGGATCTTACTTCTTCTCTTTTGTATGTGAATGTTTAGTTATCTTGACACCTTTTCTTGATAAGACTAGCCCCCCATTCCCACCCCCGCAACACAGGATTATCTTGACGTCTCTGATCACTGGTTAGAAAGCTCTCTCCTACATAGACACTAATGGGAGAAAGAATAGCTTTCTCAGACTACTACATCTTTTATTGTTTATTTTTAAAGAGAAAAAAGATAAAATTTCAAAACTGTTACTTTAACGGTCAACATATTGTGTGTCATCTTTTCAAGTTAGTTACTCAAAGTATGAAATACAGGCATTTAATTGTCCAAACAATATTAGCACAAACCTTTCTTTACAACAAACTAAGAGAAATTAGTAGCATGATTCTCTTTAACTGTTGTGTGTGTGCGGATAAGATTGTTTTCTGCTCTTTGCGTTGTGCTTTGGCTTTTCCTTTCTCTTCTCCTTTCTCTGTCCCAGCTTCTCTTTCCTTTTGAGTAGTTTCTTCCCATTTTACAGTACCTGTTGTACACTGTGGGTCTTGGTACGCATTCAGCCTCTTGCACTAGGTAGACAATATGCTGTTTATGCATGGCAGATTTATTTCGCTTAGGAGTGTGGTCGCAAGTTGCATCTATGTACCTATTAAAAGTCTCCAGTTTCCCCTTCTTTTTAGCTCAGTAGTCTAATAATACCGCATGCTTTTCATCCATTCCTCGGTTTGGGTAGGTTCCAAGGTCTAGCTGTTACATGTTGTGCTGCTATAAATGTGTGTGCATATACCACTGTGGCACAATGCTTTTGATTATTCTAGGAAAACACACAGGAGGGGAGTAACTGGGTCAAACGGGGACCTCCAAGCCTAGTGTTTTCAGGCACCTCCACACTGATTTCCACAGTGGTTGTGCAAGTCTACACTCCCCCTACAGTGAATTAGCGTTCCTTTTTCTCCACAGCCCCGCCAGCATTTGTTATTGGTTGATTTCTTGCTAATAGCCATTCTTTCTGGGGTAAGATGGAATCTTAGTGTTATTTTAACTTGCATCTCTGGAATGACCAGTTATATTGAACATTTTTTTCATGGAGGTAGTTGCTGTCTGTGTTTCTTCATCTGAAAAGCATACATTCATCTCAGGTGGCCATTTTTGGATTGAGTCTTTAAAAATTGGAAGGTCTAATTTTTTGAGTTCTTCAGAAGTTCTCAGCAGTAATCCTTTGTCTGAGGAGCAGCTGGCAGATATTCTTCCTGCACTGCAATCTGTCTCTTCTCTCTGGTGGGGGTCTCTCTTGCCATGCCAAGAACGTCTTCAGTAAGCGGGATCCCAGTCATGGGTTCTTTGTGACAGTTCCTATGCCATCAGGGTTCTATTCATGAAGTCTTTGCCTACACCAGTGTGTTCAGTCAAGTGTATTATCTGTTCTATCTTCCAGTAGGTTTCATGTTTGCATTTTAACACTTAGATCTTTGATCCATTTCAAAATTAGTTTAGTGTATGGCGAAAGATACAGGTCCAGTTTTAATCTTCGTCATGTGCAGAGCCAGTTTCTCCAGCGCCAGCTATTAAAGAGGCTGTCTGTGTTCTAGTTAATGTGCTTGGCACCTGTATCAAGGATAAGGTGGCTGAGTCTGTCTGGCCTTGTCTCTGCGTCTCCTGATCTGTCCCCCTGATCTTTGGGTCTGGGTGTTTGGGTTTTTGCCAGCACCATGCTGTTTTTCACCACGATGGCATCATAATATAATTCCAAAACAGGGACTGTGGTGCCCACTGCCTTGGCTTTGCTGCTCAGAATTGCTTTTGCCACTCTAAGTCTCTTCAAGTTCCAGCTGAATTTTGAGATTGTTTTCTCTAATTCTGTGAGATAATACTTATGGAATTATGATCAGAATTACATTAAATCTGTGTAACAGTTTTGGAAGTGTGGCCATTTTCACTATGTTGAAGATATATTCCTGCACAAAAGCCACAGGTGTGTCTCTGTTTTCTGAAAGCCGCTTCAGTCTCCTTTTCCACATTACTGTAGTTTCAATGTAGAGATCTTTTAAATCCTTCATTAGATTGATGCCTAGGCATTTCAGGGTTTTGCATGCTATTGTGAAATGTGTGGTTTCCCTAATTCTCCCTCAGTGACTTCGTTATTCACATACAGGAAGGCTATTGATTTTGAATGTTGACCTTGTATCTAGCTACACTACTGCATTTGCTTATGAAGTCTATCACTATGTTAGTGGAGGGTCTGGAATCTTCTGTGTAGAGCACCACGTGGTCCGCAAATAATGGTGACGTCCTCCTCTCCCATCATGATCACTTTTGTTTCTTTCTCTTGTCCAGTTTCTCTGACTGAAGTTTCCCGGACCCTGTTGAGTAAGAGCGCAGACAGTGAACATCCTTGTTTTGATCCTGATTTTAGAGAAAAAGCTTTCAGGTTTTGCCCATTTGATATGATTTTGCCCTTGATGTGTCGTAGATTTTGACTTTATCTGATAAAAAGGCTTCTATTCCAAGTTTCTGATTCATTTTTATTATGAATGGGTGCTGGACTTTGTCAAAAGCTTTTTTTCTGCATCTATTGAGATGATCATATGATTTTTATGATAGTGTATTTGTTGGTTTACACATGTTGAACACTGCATCCCTGGGATGAATCCTACCCGATCATGGGGCATAATCTTTTTGATAATTTGTTATATTTGGTTGGCAGTACTTTATTAAAGGCTTTAGCATCTATTTACATTAGGGAGATGCCACTGTAGTTCTCTTTCTTAGATGGGTCCTTCTCTGGTTTTGGTGTCATTGTGACACTTGCTTCCAAGAATGACTTTGGGAGTATTGTTTCCCTTTCAGTTTCTTTAAAGAGTTTGGAAAGTAGTGGTTTTAGATCTGAAATTTCTTGTAGAATTCAGCAGTGAATCTCTCAGAGCCTGGGCTTATCTTTGTTGCTAGGTTTTAGATTACATCTTTCTCATTGGTTGATACTGCTTCATTTAAGATTTTTATATCTTGTTGATTTAGCTTTGGCAGTTCAAATGTAAGTAGGAATTTGTTTCTTCTGCATTTTCTCTTTTATTAGAATACAAGTTTTCAAAGTAGGTTTAGATGATCTAGTGGATTTCTACAGTGTCTGTTGTAGTTCCATGCTTTTCATTCCTAATTGCATAAATTTGAGTCATGTCTTTGTGTGTGTGTGTGTGTGTGTGTGTGTGTGTGTGTAAGGGCAGATAACAATTTGTAGATTTTATTCAATCTTTCAAAGAACCAACTCTTTGATTCTTTGTATTGTTTCCTTAGTCTCCTGTGGGTTTGTTTATACCATGAACTTTATAGTTTCCTACTTCGTTAGACCTTTCGGCTTAGCCTGGTCTTTCCTAGGGATCCTCCCACCCCGATGTGTGAGGTTCACCGTGAAGTTGTTGCTCTTTCCCTACACAGGTATTCACTGCTGTAAGTTTTCCTCTCAGAAGTGCCTTCACTGTCCCTTAAGTTCTGCTAGGTTGCATTGCCATTATCACTTTATTGTAAAAAACTGTGTAATTTCTTCTTTTATTTCAGCTATGACCCATTGGTTGTTCAGGAGGGCGCTATTTAACTTCTGTGTGTTTATGAAATTCTTATGGTTTCTTTTGTCATTGATTTCCAAGTCCACTGCACCATGGCGTGATATATGTATGGGATAATCTTAATTTCTGCGCATTTACTTAAGCATGTTCTATGATCTAATATATGTTGTGCTTTGGAGAATGTCCACAGTGCAGCTGAGAAGAGTGTGTATTCTCATGTTTTTGGTGGCAGAACTTGGTAGACATCTACTCATTCCATTAGTTCAAAAGATTTCAATGTTGATTTGTTGTTTGGTGGTGGATATTGAGATCTCCCAGTATAAATGTGTTAGTGCTTGTTCGGTTTTTCATACCCATTAGTACTTAGTTTTAGTTCGGTACGCTGTTTACGATTGTGATCTTTGCTTGGATTGTTCCCTGTATAAGAATGTAGTGATCTTCTCCCTTTCTGTCAGCTAGTGTTGGCTTGAAATCCTCACTGTCTACAAATAGCATAGCTACCCCTGCCTTTTCTGAGATCCTGTTGTGTAAAGCATTGTTTTCCGTTCTTCTGCATTCAGTCTATGAATATCTTTTTTAATTAAATGAGTTTCTTGTTTGCAGCATATAATTTGATCTCATTTCTATTTATTTATTTGTTTATTTATTGTCTTTTTGAGACAGGATTTCCTTATGCCACGTTCAGGCTGGCTTTGAGCTCACTTTTGTAGCCCAGGCTGGTCTCAAACTTGTACTGATCCTCCTGCCTCAGCTTCCCAAGTGCTGGGATTACAGGCGTGTGCCACCACACCCGGCCCATGGATCTTGCTTCTTGATCCATTCTGCCAGTATGTCTTTTGATTGATGAATTGAGACCATTAGCATTGACGTTCATAAATGATCGGCATTGACTTGTCACGTCACGTTCCTGCTGTTGGCCCCCCCTCTTTTTTTTCCCTCCCTATGTTCTCACTGTTTGCCTTGCCTGGTGGTTTCCTTCTGTTGAGCTTCATGGAGTTGTGGTCCTTGTTGTTTCTTTCTAAAATGTCCTTCAGAACGTTTTGGAGTGCCGATCTGGTGGTCCTAAATTTCCTTAGATGTTCTCTGTCATGGAATGTCTTCTTTTTGTCATCAGTCTGTAAGATAGCTTTGCAGGTTACTTAATCTGGCCTGAAGGTTGTCTTCCTTTAGAACTTGAAATACTTTACTCCACGCTGTTATTAAATTGAGGGTTTGTGCCGAGAAGTGAGCTGGGATTCTGATGGCTTTCCTGTATCGGTGACTTGCTTCTTTTCCCTGACAGCTTCAGATATTCTTTTCTTGTATTGAAGTTCAAAAATCTTGATTATGATATGCTTGGCATTATTATTATCACTGCTGTTATTATTATTGCTGATTGAAGTTTTCTATGCCTCAGCTGTAGGTCAAATTCTTTTTCCCAACCAGGGAATTTTTCTGCCATGATGTCTGTGAACAGTTTTTTAATATCATTTGTGCTATCTCCTGCCTGTTCACCAACTTTAATCTTCAGTGACTTTTTCTTTTCTCATGTAGCAGCTGCCCAATTGTCCCTTGCTGTTTTTAAAGAGCCTTTCTTTTTATGATCACTAATGGCACACCTATCTTTCATGTCTGCAGTCCTGTCCGCACATTGATGTAATCTGCTCTGAATACTCATGGATTTTTACCCTCCTAGACATCTGCTTGACCCTGCCTTCTGGAGTTGAGGGTTTCTGGATTCCATTTCATTTCTTTGCTGAGCATTTATGATTTCCATGATTTTTTAAGTTCCTCTAGCTTTTTGTTTGTGTCAGCTCCAGAGTCACTAAGCATGGTTTTCATTGTGGTCACTGTTTTCGCAGTTATCTGAGAAATTATTATTTTTTATGTATTTAGTACAGGGTATACATGGTCTACAGTGTCTACAGGGTCTTGCTCTGTAGATGGCACTTGCAGGGATCCTCCTGTTTTCAGCCTCCCAAGCATTGGGATTACAGGTGCATACCACCACACCCAGTCTCAGTTGCCTGTCAGCATGCCCTGGGGTGGGGCCAGCATGGCATGTCAGGGGTCGAGCCCTAGCCACTGTGCCCTGCCCAAGCAGGCACTTTAGTCCTCTGAGCTATCTGGAGAGCCCTTGAGAAATTACTTCTGATTTCATTTTTTCTAGAGCCTCAGTTAATTCGTTGTCCCCACTGTGGAGCGGTTAGGTGGGTGGCTCTCAGGTTGTCCCACTTCACTGCCTTTGAGCTTTGGTTTTGGTGAACTGGATGTCTGAGGTTGCATCTTTCGAGTGTATTGGGTTGTTACAGGTCTCACTACACAGCTCAGACTCCTAGTGATCCTCTTATTTAAGTGTCTTTCTTTTGTTTTTAGTTTAATTTCAGGGGTGATACTTAGAAATTGCATTTAGTGAGTTGCTTTATTGCGAGTATTTGGAACCCTTAGGAAATGACTAGTTTCCCGAAGTATCTTCTAGGTGTGGCTCGTTTGGGGGGTCTGAGTCTGTTGCATGATTCTCTGTGTTCAGTTGCTTGAGCGTAAGAAGTTGCTGCCTGTTTGGCCCAGCTATGTTACCCTTGGCACTGGCCCATAGCATTTTCTATGACCCTCAGTCAATTTCAGTCTTAGAATGCCAAGAAGAATAGCTGTTTAGAGCAGTTATGTCACTCTGAGCAGTGACAGCAAGAAGCACAGCTTAGAAAGTGACAGCCTAAGGTAACCATTCATTTGCCACCTTTAACCATAAGAACTAGATTTGTGTCAGTCTTACCCTCAGGGAATTAAAATTTTAAGAGGGTTAGGGGAAACACAGGCAAAAGAAGAGGAAGAAATTAGAAGTAAAGCTGGAGCAGGAGGGCAGGGAAGGTGATCATGCTGACTTTAAGAAATCGATGCAGTGGGGCTGGGGAGATAGCTCAGTGGTCCAAGTGCCTGCCTAGCAAGTGCAAGGTTGTGAGTTTGAACCCTGGTCCCACGGGGGGAAAAATATTAATGCAGAAGACTAGAGGAAAAGAGGAGGAAGAGGTAAAAAGAACAGAACACCGCCAGCACAGAGAGGCTGGAAACCACACTCACACTTACAAAGATCAAACAGTGACAGCCAAAAAACAAAACCACCACAACAAAAATTAATGATGATTAATGATGGCAGAAAAGGGGTCTACTTCCAGGTTTGTCTCTGCTGTCACTGGCAGAGAGTATGGAGACAGAGTCCCAGTCCATGCCAGTCTATCCCAGTGAGATCTGGGGAGCTAGCTCAGCAGCATAAGCACCTGCCTGGCAAGCTCAAGGTCCTGAGTTCAGTCCTGGTACCCAAAAAAGAACACCATCCCAGCAAGCCAGGAATAGCTTGCTGGTGGGGTCGTGGATAATCTCAGAGAGCCTGCACCTTCTGGACGAGACCAGACGCACTTGGTCTGCAGCTATCAGGGCGCCTTCTCTAGGCCTGATCCCAGCTGGGAGCCGCCCGATGGAGCAGCTGCTGCGCTGAGCCCTCAGCGCTCACCCCAGCTCGTGCAGTCTTCATGTCCAGTGCTGCCCTCGGCTGCTGACTCTCTGTGTGCAGGCCTCTGGGGTCAGCAGCAGTCGCCATGTGGCCAAGGTTTGAGCCGCTCCTCTCACACAGTGAGTCCCGTCTCGGAGAAGGCACCACCAGCTACTGCCTTCATTGAAGTTTCTCCCTTTCTGTGGGCTTCAACTTGAGCTTCAGACTCTTACTGGTCAAGGGGACCCCTTCCCCTCCCTCCTATCTTCACGTTGCCGTATGCCAGGGTCTCTGAGAACGCTGCCGGCTTTGTGCCTCTTCCATTGTCTGGTGGCCAAGGACGTCTTACACCTAGGTCTTTGTCTACTCGGAACAGGAAGGCTTTTAGGATCAGATGTGCATTCTAGCTATAAGACCTTTGCAAATGTCGTTTCCTTTCTATTTTAAGATGTTAAAGACTTCAGTGACAGTTGAGGACTTCTCTGATTAAAATGCTCTAGAAAAGATATTTTAGCATAAAGTTTCCTGCACTCTGCCATAGACTGAACTGAATGGACCGGAGTGGCGGAGGTTTCCCCAGGCCTTTACTTTCACCTGCTTGACTCTGATTTACTAATACTTGAGCTCTTGTACCTGTAGACTGCCCTCTGTAGCCACAGCATATGCCCCGGTGCGTTCTGTTCCGTTTCTGCTGGGTGCTTGTGGAGCAGTGCCTTGCACCTAAGGAACCGCGCTTGCCTTACAGCCCGACAGCCACTACTCCAGCCACTCCAGCAGCAACACCCTCTCCAGCAACGCCTCGAGCGCCCACAGCGACGAGAAGTGGTACGATGGGGACCGCACGGACTCCGAACTCAACAGCTACAACTACCTACAGGGGACCTCTGCCGACAGTGGCATCGACACCACCTCCTACGGCCCCAGCCACAGCAGCTCGGCCTCCCTGGGCGCTGCCACCTCCTCGCCACGATCGGGGCCAGGCAAGGAGAAGGTGGCACCCCTGTGGCACAGCTCCAGTGAAGTGCTGTCCATGGTCGATCGGACTTTAGAGATAGAGAGCCGCGGCATGGACCGGAAAGCGGAGTCCTCGCTCAGCCTGGACCTGCACAGCAAGAGTCAGGGCGGCCCAGGCCCTCTGACCAGGGAGCACAGCACCTTCAGCGTCGGCGATGCGGCTTCCCACACCAGGTAACGGCCCTGCCCAGCGGCATGTGCGGCTGCAGCCGGGCGGCGACAGGCTTCTCAGACGCACTGGCAGTGACTTGTGTCTGTTTTTTTGTTTTTGTTTTTGTTTTTAAACTTTATTTTCCAATATTTATTCCTATTATCCGTCAGAAAAAATGTCCTACAATGTAAGGCATTATTTTAGACCGTGAGAAAGATTTGCAGATTTATTCTTCATAAAAGTTGGGCTTTAAAAAAAAATTCCTATTTATGTTCCAGAGTTAAAGTGGAGCTTTAGGGGCTGGGGGGATAGCTCCATGGCACAAGCACCTGCCTGACAAGTACGAGGTCATGAGTTGAAACCCCAGTCCCACCAAAAATAAAGAAAAAATAAAGTGTAGTTTTATAGGGGCCGGTGAGATAGTTCAGTGGTCTAAAGCACCTGCTTAGGGAAGCTTAGGCAACCACAGGGACCACAGTTCAATCCCCAGCACCACATCCTTCGCCAGCCCCACCCCCAGGGCAGGCTGAGCTGGACATAAAAAAAAAAAATGGAGTTTTATAATTTCATAATTTTGGTTTTCACCCAAAGAATATAAACTAGGACAGCCTCTTAAAGATTTTTTTTAAACCTTAATCATATTTTCGTAGGGCCCTTTCCTAACAAACAGAATGTCCCTTCTGCTACATCTTTGAGGATATCACTCAGCCAGTATTTCCATGGTAATTTTTCTTTATTTTTTTCCCATGGCAGTTTTTCCCACTGACTCTTCTAAAGGGCCTGCAGGGTGTTCGGGGTCTCGCCACCAGATGGGCTCATAGTGATCCGCTCGCTGACCCTTGGCAGCGCTTGTGGGGTGGATGGGTGGGGCTGAGGTGTGGTGAAGGTTAGCGAAGCCACCTCTTTCTGATGCCGATGGCTTCAGTAAGCAAAATACGGGTCCCTTCCTCTGGAGTCCGAGGTATGATGAGGTTCTTCCTTTCGGAAGCAAAGTGTCGCTGTGCTCTCTTTCTAGGCCTACTCCCAGAGGTTTCCTTTGACCTCTTGTCAGCTGCTAATAACTGGTGTGGCAGCATCTCTGTTTTGTTGTTATGGAGCTCTGATCTGTTAGGCCCTGTGGAAAAATGGGATCTTGATTTAGCTTTGTATCTTTCACATGGGAAGCCAAGGGCATAATCTCTTGGCAAATTTCATGTAATCTTAATGAGAAGAGACCTCTGCTTAATTTGGGCTTAACTTGGTCAGCTGTGTGTTTCCAGTGCTGTCTGTGTGCTTACTGATAAGATTTTTAAGCTTCTCGCACAGTGCTAGGCCTCGTGGTAGGAAGCATTCCAGGAGAGCGTTGCTTTCGCTTCCTACTCCCACGATCGAGAATGGAAAGTGGTTGTGATGGCTGGGTGCAGCGGCAGGGGCCGTCATCGCTGAGCTCCGGCGAGCCAAGTCCCAGCTGAGCAACTCAGTGACATCTTCCCTTGAAGCAGGGATGGGGAGGACTGAGGATGGTGTAACGGGCAGGGCTGTGTGGTGCTGTCAGTGGCGTTTGTAAAGGCTGCAGGTAGTCTGGAAACCCACGCAAAATGAGCTAGAGAAAGTGGCGTCGCTACTTTCAGTACTCAGCATCCTGCTACCACCCTGCTAATTAGGAAACCGTATTTGATTCGAGTGGGATAGAGGATGTGTTTGAAGCAGCAGAATGGAAAAGTGGGCATCCAGTGCCGCAGTAGTACCCGACGTAGCTGGAGGTGGTGAAGTGCAGCCCTTGGGTGTGCTCTGGGCTCATCCAGCCGTCTGCTTAGACACTTTTCATATCAGAATGCATTTTCTGCAGCTTCTAGGCTTAGCTGGACTCATTTCAGTTTCTCATTTTGAAAAGGGGGCGATCTCCCATCCAAGGTCACGGCAACAGAAGGTCAACTATAAAGGCCTTGTCTGGAATGCTGTCACTGTGGGGGAAGGTTGGGGAGAGCTGGGCCCCAGTGTGGAATGTGGAGCCGTGCCATTTTCTGGCCACTCCAGGGCAATTACAGAGTCCCCCAACAGACACCGCAACACTCTGACTGGGCCTCAAAGGATTATGTAAATTTTCCGCTTCAGATGGGCCATGCAAAGTCACCGAAATCTTCAGTTAGGAAGAAAGAACTCTGCTGCGGAGGAGGAGGAGGATGAGGAGAATGCAGCCTTTCAGGGAGGGGGCGGAGCCTCCGCCTGCCCGCCCGCCCAGCCAGGGGTTGAGTGGCAGGGGCGCTTCCCAGCAGCGTGAGCTGGCCAGTCAGAGCCCGCGCAGCCTGCCTCTGCTGATGGAGAAGACGACCCAGCCGCCAAGTGCACGTTGCCAGAGGAGCTGGCATCATAGCAGATGAGAGTGTTTGTGTCCTCAGAAGACAGCAGTGGCAGTTAACGTGGAGCTCTCGTGACAGTGCGTAGAAGACCTTGTACCTGGGACTCCCTGACGAAACCTAAATTACAGTGACTGAGTTCCCCCGTGTATTTCTGGCTGGGCCGCTCCTGCCTTCCGCTGCCGTCCAGTCCCCCTGTTGGTGACTACGCAGGTTTCCCCTGGGCAGCGTTAGTGTAGGTTGGTAATCACATAGGGGTGTTATATGTGAGCATCATTAGAGACAAGTATGTGTAAATAGCTTTCTATAATGAAAACAGTATTAATTAGAATATAGATATATTTTCTAAGTTTTATAGGCTTAGAAGTCTAGGGAGAGAGATTTTCATTTTCCTTTGAGGTGTTAAAATGAACCACTCAAAAAAAAAAAAAAAAAAAAAAAAGGACTTGTGGCAAATACAAAAGTGAGGACCATTCCAATTTTAATTCATTTTTAAAACATTCTTTTTTTCTTTTCATAACCTGGTTTTCATAAGTAGACAAGACAGTTACAAACAAGGACCTCCTCAGTTTGCACAAGGGGCTGTCGTCCTGCCAACCAGTGTCACAGGAACTGCGGGGACTAGATGTGAGACCACTGTAAAGCTGCAGACCCCTTGTCCTGCACTGGGTGTGCACATCCCCTCTGCTGCACTCCTGCCTGGCTTGTGCTGCTGTCCCAGCCTGTCTCCCTCAGGCCCTCCCCAGTCCTGCAGCCACTGCCCACTTGCAAAGTCACATGCACGTTTTTGCTACTGTGAGCTAGCTCAGGAAAACTTTGTGAAGATAGATCGGGAGCCGGAGATCAGGCCAGTCTTCGTGCTACCCTTGGCCAGCTTCAGACCTGCTCCCCAAGCTGGGCCTTTGTCTGCAGTCTAGTCTGTGGCCCACCTTCTAAGTGCTTGTTGTTCTTCATTTTGTGAAAATAAGAGAAGTCAATAAATGTATCGTGACCTACAAATGTCTAAGACCAAGGCCTGTCGTTTGGTTTGCTCTAAGCTCTCCCTCACCTGCCTTAAGCAGCTGTGTAGTTTTCCCTCAGCGGGCGTGTGTCTGTCAAGCTCTTGTAACTGTTCCTTTATGTTTCATCCTGTAATCACATTCCGCTCTCAAGCTTCCCTGCTTTTTCTTTATCCTTTTTACGTGCCAAGCCTGGACATGACTCCTGTCTCAACCCAGTTAACTGACAATGTTCACAGCTATCTTGGTGGCTCCCTGTTCCGCGCCTTAGCATGGCAGGCTCAGCTGTGGTCCCCGGTGATGTGATGTCTAACGCACCTCCTGCTGCTGCACGGGGGTAGCGGCCCACTTCCTCTGTGTGTCCGTTCACCCGTGTGCTTCCCAAACACCTGCTTCTCACAGGTGAGGGGTGTCTCCTTGCCACCTCGGTCGTCCCTGCCTCCCTTCTTTGTTGTCTCTGGGGCTCTGGAGTCAGTGTCTCTGGAAACCCCTGGAATGGCAGAGCTGGTATTGGACATAGGACAGAGCTGGCTGGCGTTGAATGCAGTAGGCGGAGGCCTCCTTAGTCATTATCCTCCTCATGAGCTGTCACCCAAGTGCTTGTTATTTGGACCCACAATCGCAGGAAACCTGGCCAGCGGCCCTCCCCCTGGTGTTAGGCCAGCATTCGGCCTCTGCCCAGATTTGCCCAAGTCACTTGTCAGGTGACTAATTGCTCCTTTGCCTTTCCTGAAAGCATCTGCAGCAGGCCTGGCCTGTCTGGAGCCCGGCCCTCTGCCCCATTTCTGAGTAGAAGACAGCTTCGATGGCGCAGCCTGCGGCAGGCAGATGTTCTTCTGCAGGAAGAGGTGGTGCTAGTGAGGATGCAGAGATGTGGAGCAGTTTCCCTGGCCCGCAGAGAGAGGCCT
This sequence comes from Myocastor coypus, assembly GCA_004027025.1. Classification (NCBI taxonomy): domain Eukaryota; kingdom Metazoa; phylum Chordata; class Mammalia; order Rodentia; family Myocastoridae; genus Myocastor; species Myocastor coypus. The sequence goes on from PVJA010011232.1 coordinate 25,906, forward strand.
GGCATGTAGCGCCTGGATGGACACCGTTTGTGTGCCCCGCCACGTGGGTCATGCTTTTGCACAGCCAACAGGAGGCACCCAGGAGGGGTGATGTCACTGTCTCAAATTGGTCATCCCCTCTGTATGAGTTACCTAGGGTGCGGCACATTACGGTGCATGGTTTTCTTTAAATGTCATCAAACCAAGACAAGTTCAGGCAGACTGCCCCAGGTGTTAGGTTACCTTTTTTTATATGTGGTATTGTGTCCTCTCATCATTTTCAATATTTATGAACTGGAGTGGTCAAGAAATCCAACATAGTCCCCTATAGTTTATATAAGGTTAGTCACCTTCTCGTATGTAGAATCCAGGGGCCACCAGGCAGTTGGCACGGACAAGTTCTCACTTGTTGGTGTGTGATAAAATACACTAACGGCCAGGTGTGGTAGATTTCAGAGCAGTCCAGTACCAAGCTCTGGCCGCATATCTACTGGGTTTTCCCCCAATCTTGTTAGCTCAGGATCTTCTTACAGAATTCCTATGAAGGGATTCACGTCGCTCCGGGTGAAACAGAACCACTTCATACTGAGCTAAGGGAGCTCCCCAGGGCACTGTCAGGGCTCGTGGAGCACCGATGAAGCCCTCCACAGCTTGAGCCCAGTGCCTCCTCATTAGCTGGGAAGACCAAGGGGATGGTTCTCGTTGGTCCAAGACGATCAGCCCTGGGCGTGGGCACTCCCGCAGGCGGGCTCTGCCTGCCCCTTGTGCCTCCCGTCCTGCCCTGTTGGCACAGCCTCGTGGACTGACGGCACCGCCTCCTCTCAAGTTTGTCAGTCTTCCCATTTACTGAGGGTATTTTTCTGGAAAGCACAGCAGGCAGCACAAGATGTGAACATCCATCCTTACATGGTAGTTTAAAAACTAGAGCATCACCCACTCACTAGCTCCTCCCCAGGCACGCATGCCTCCTCCCAAGGGGGAAACTCAGACCTCCACTGTCCCGTTCTGAACTCGGGACAGACAGGCTCATACAGTGTGTATCACTCTGTCTCGAGTCTGTAGGTGGTTTAGAGACTGGGGATACTCGAAATCCGTGTACGCATCCTTTGCTGGCTACACCTCCCTGCGTGCTTCTTCTGAGCTCATCCGTAACATCTGTCTCCTAGGTTTAGTAGGGGGTGAGACCCAGAGTGAAGCTCCCCAGAAGCCCCCCAGAGATGGGGCTCAGGTGGCCTCACTCGCCCTGGCTCCTGATACCGTGTCGCTTTTGCGTTCCACAGTCCTGCACATCTGTCCTCAGCGCCCATAGCCTTTGCTGTTTCTTGGCAGCCAGCAACGCTGACCACCAGGGTTTGTGGGGCTCTCGGGTCCCAGCCTCCCGGGTTGCTTTTCACATCATTTATCCACTTTCCTTCTGCACTGTCTTACAACTTAGGGCTTCAGTTCCGTAACTTGTAGAGGAGCCTAGTGGGGATTTTCTTTTGCACACATCCTCATCTCATAAATCAAACTTAAGTTTTTAAAATTTGTTTTGTATTTTAGGGCAGGCTCTGCAGGGTGATCAGGGTCTCACTACTAGACGGGACTCGTAGTGATCAGCCGGTTTACAGCCCCCCAAGAGCTGGGATTACAGGCAGGTGCTGCCACGCCCAGTCTCAGTTGCCATCTCAGTGCGCCCTGGGGGCGGGGCTGGCACACATGAACCCCCAGCCCGGAACCTGCTTGTAAACACTTTAATCCGCTGAGCTATTTGGCCGGCCCCTGAAAATTAATTTTTTAAAATTTATTTATGTTATTATGGCTGGCTCAGCCTGCCGTGGGGGTGGGGCTGGCACAGCATGTGGTGTCGGGGATCAAACTGTGGTCCCTGCAGCTGCCTAAGTTTTCCTAAGTAGGCGCTTTAGACTGCTGAGCCATCTCACCGGCCATGACACTTAACTTTAAATGCGCTTCAGTCTTTTCCTTTATGATCCCATTAAAGAAAACACGGTGTCTATCAAAATGCTATACAGTCCAGCTGGAATTGATTTTATGTTTGAGGTAAGAGGGTCAAGATTCATTTTCACCTGGATGTACTGTCCTACCAGCATTAGGCTCTGGCTTTTGTTTTTGTGTTTACTGAAAGAAGAAAAAACCACAGTTTCGGACTGACTGAGAAGCCTCAAGGACAGCGCCGAGCCCCACACCTCACACTTGGACGCTGCCACCCAGGACCTCTGTCCTCACTGAGCACTTCTAAGGCCGTGTTTACCCATGTTAGAACCGAGGGCTTGTGACCGGGCAGGTGCCGTGGACCAATGCTCTGGGCCTGGCCACGTGCTGGCCACGAACCTGTGTCCCTGGCTCAGCCCCCTTCCCTCCTCAGCCGGGCTTTGGGAAGTAGCACTGTCACGGCCACTTCTGAGGAAGGCCAGTCAGCTGGGCACCAAGACTGCTAAGCCTTTTGCTGGTCTTTCTCCTCTCCCCACGACAAATTTCAGGAGTACCAGTGTTCCTGCTGGTTGGTGCTCACTGCTTTTGTTTCTCCAAGTACAGACTGAGCCCCCGTGACCGACTGTCACTCGGAGCGCAGACACTGAAGTTGTAGTGAGAGAGCAAGGGAGGCCGGCCAGCGATCCCACTAGGTCCCTTAACCTGCCCCTGCCCCTGCCCCGACTGTAGACACCACCCGCACGTGCCCTGGCAGCCCCGGGCGCTCCCGAGTCACTATGTCTCTGCCTGATCCTCCTCAGTACCATGAGCTCGCGGCACTCGGCCAGCCCTGTCGTCTTCTCCAGTGCCAGGAGTTCTCCAAAAGAAGAGCTGCACCCCGCCACCTCGTCACAGCCCGCGCCTTCCTTCTCCTCCTCCTCCTCCTCCTCCTCCGGCCCTAGGACTTTTTACCCTCGCCAGGGTGCTACTAGCAAGTACCTAATCGGATGGAAGAAACCCGAGGGAACCATTAACTCTGTGGGCTTTATGGACACAAGAAAGTAAGAACCGTTTGCTTCTCTTGCTGAGCGGTTTGCCTTCCGCATGGGGGAGGACAGGAAGGGCTGAGGTGGTGTGTTCTGCAGCCGGGAGGTGTGGAGGGCTCTGCTTGGAGGGAGGATTAAAGCGAGACTGCCGAGAGCAGCCTCAGTGGGGTGTGGGGATGCAGGCCTGCGAGCCCAGTACTCCAGAGGCTGTGCAGGAGGGCGGCTGAGAGCTGGAGGCAGCCGGGTGCACAGCGAGACCATCTCAGGAAAGAAAGCTTATTCTCGCCCTCATCCCTTAAATACCCTGCAAGTACCTCTTAGAGGACCTTGGCCACCTCACACATCCATAAGAAGTGGTATACAGACCTGCTATAAAATTCTGAGGTGGAGCTTACTTAACTCTATACTGAGTTAGGTGGGTGATTTCCACTCATAATGGAAATTAAATGCCTTGAATTTGAGGATCTTAGCTCTTGTAGGGGACAGTATACCTGAGGGCCATGCTCCAGAATGTCCCTTGCCCTGTGCCATGACCACAGCTGTCCCTTGGATTCTAGCAGTGCCAGCCTTCCCGTGGAATTCTTCATAACTGGGGGGTAGAGCCAGAGGGAAGGTTAGAAAGCGAGGGCTCCCGAGAAAGGGACCCAGACACCGTTGCTCTGCAGAAGTAAAGTGCTGCGCTGTGCTCGGCTCCGCGTGGCTCCGTGTGGCTCCGCGTGGCTGTCGCTCGTCAGAGGCTGCATTTGGGATTCATAGCCCGGGCCCTGGAGAGCCTGTGGTTACCTTTGGCACAGAGCCGAGTGTCCTGTAAGAGTTCTGCTCATCAGACTTCACTTCCTGTTTCCAATTGGCTGTGTGTCTTTAGTGAGACGCACCTGAGCGGGCTCTGCGGGCCACGGGCGCCTCTCTGCTTCTCTCGTTTTCCTGTCGACTCCCACCCTTTGGAGCCTGTGGGGCCCGAGCGAGCCTTGTCACTCTGTTTCCACCGCCTCTCCCTTGTCTCCCAGGCGCCACCAGAGTGATGGTAATGAGATGTCTCACACCAGGCTGCGCGCTTCAACCAGGGACCTGCGGGCATCCCCAAAGCCAGCCTCCAAATCCACCATTGAGGAGGACCTCAAGAAGCTTATCGACCTGGAGAGCCCGACTGCTGAATCACAGAAGAACTTTAAGGTACGAGACAGAACTTGCAATAAAAGATAGAAGCCAGAGGTGATGGGACCCAGGCCCTAGCACACCTCTGCAGGAGCATTAATTAGCTGCTGGTTTGCCCATCCAGGATCCCACTTCCTGCATCACCCAGGCTTCCCAGGGGTTTGTTCAGTGTTCGCGGGGCCCCTGCTGCCCGTCTCTAGCGTTGCTGCCGTTACCCTGTCCCTACCTCACAGCATTGCTGCTTCTCAGGAGTCCCGGTTCCTGCCAGAGGTGGTCAGTCAGCCTCCTCTTCAGGCCAGCCAAGTGCGCACCCTGCCATGGGCCTTGCCAGACCCATGTGCCGGTGAGCCTTTCCATGCAGTCTTTTTACTTGTTGCTGGAACAAATACCAGACGCTCAAAATGAAGGCAGGAAAGGTTTGTTTACCTCACAGTTACTGGAGGTTTCAGTCCGTATTTGGCCGGCTCCAAGGCTGAGAGGCATGTGGTAGATAGCAGCAGTTCATGGCGGCGGAACAGCAACAATTGCAGCAGAGGCAACCAAGCAACCGGGGTAGCAGAGAGCAACAGTGCTAATCTGTCACTCTTTAAATTACATCAGGCTCTCTGCCTCAGCCTATCCTCCTCAGGCCACACCTATAATTCCCAGCAGTACTCAGACCGATAATCTCATCAGTACTAAAACACATAATCCCAGTGACTCATGAGTCAAGTCTCAATCTATAGAAGTGCCTGCCTCATGATTACATGAGGCTTTGGGGGACAACTACACATAAACCGTAATACATGTGCTCTGATGGCCCCTCGTGCCCAGCTGCCCCTTCGGTCCTGAATTGCTGTTCTGCCCCTGTGCTGTGTCTGTGGCAAGGCTTGTCCTGCCCAGCTCAGCTGGGGGCTTTGAGTTCCTGTGCTTCTCTGCCCCTCGTCCTCAGAAGTGTGTGGGCTCAGAGCTGGGGTGAGGAATTCCTCTTGGATCTGAGATCCATGGGGTCGCCCCAGGAGAAGGAAGTCCACACTGGAAAGCCATGGCAGTAAGTGTCAGAGGTTTCTATTACGATATTCCCAGTTTGGTGGCTTCTGTAGTCTGAAGTGACTAGAGCGCTTTAATTTCAGAAGGCCCCGGGGAGTAGGTCGTGGAGGGAAGCCAGGCTCCATCCCTTGTGTCGACAGCCTCTCAGCCAGATCGGCGCACAGGCACCAGTGGAGCTGTGCCCTCTCCGGCTCTCCCATCACCTCCCAGAGGTCGGGCACACCTCCTGTACCACTTGGCGACGCACCCCAGGGCCACACCGGAGCTGCGCTGCGAAGCAGATGCTCCTATAGCGAGGTTCATTACATCAGCGCAGCCATTCTTCTGCCATTTCTGTCTCAGAAGCCACTTGGCACTTCATACTCAGGGTCCAAGTGGTTTCCTTAGCAACCGTGCACACAGCAGTGCTTGAAACTTCCTAATCCATCAAAACCCAAGAGGTGTATTAATATTTCTAGGTGCCAGTTTCAGAATAAAAAACATTTCACCTTTGCACTCGGAGGTGAGGGGTCCTCTCCGAGGGCACTCTTCCCCTGGATTCTGGCTTAACGTTTTTGGCAAGGAACAAGCTCAGCACTCTCTCGACTTCACCAAGCTGTGCACCTAACTGATGCTGGGTGTCCCTGTTGCCCTTATTCCAGGTCTTGGCTTTCACTTCCACAGTGGGTTACTTTAAACTTCCTGTTAGAAACTGGGGTGCACTTTTACCGGGGCTGAGGCTGAGACCCTCTGCAGAGGCAATGCTTCTGTGGGCTCCGCCTCACTGCGCAGGAGAACGAGCTGCAGGCAGGAGCCCTGAGGGTGCTCGGCTCCCCCACCCCCGTCTGTTCTCCCTGAGCCGGCTTCGGCTTCGCTTCAGATGACTTCCGCTGAGCAGGCTCACGTGTCCCTAGAGTCCAGCGTGGGAAGAGCTTCCAGGCCTCCTGGCCCCAAGCTGCTGCAGCAGGTGTCAGGTCCTAGGAGAGGCCAGCTCCAGCTATCGCTCTTCTGCCCGCCTGTGCACCAGCAGAGCGGGATGCCCAGCACCCGACACACAGCTGCCCCGCTCTGGCCTGAAGAGCCTGGCCGAGCCCCACCGAACTCAGCCCACATAGGGCTGCCTCCCTTTCCTCAGGGCACTTCAGGTCTGAGAAGGGAACAGGAAGTAGCGCAGGCTTCCAGGCCTGTGCTCCAGCCGGAGCTCAGGTGTAGGTTAGAGGACACACAGGAAGAAGTGCTCATGAGTACGGGTGACAGCTGGGGGACAGGAACAAAAACAGCAGACCTACTGCACGCAGTGGCCCTCGACATTCCCGATACCACCTGCAGTGCTGGCAGGGACACTTCTGGAAACCGGGGAGATGTGCACACCTTTCAGACTGGCATTAAGGAGGGCAGGAGAGGAGCCCTGTGCTGGTGTGGACTGCCTGGATCCTGGTACAGGCCCTGGGCCGACCGCTGCTTGGGCCGCTGCTCCCCACGTCCTGCTCTGCTTGTCTGCAGTGCAGCGTGCTGACTGAAGGGCTCACCTTGCCTGAAAGGCCCTGAAATACACTCACATTCTCCAAGAGGCTTGGAGGCTTCCTGCAAAACCCTCCACCTCCAGGTGGAGACTGGAGGACGTCCCTGTCCTAGAACGGGAAGTGCTAACAAAGATTTAACAGCACTTTTTTGAGTAGAGACCTAAAATCTATTGGGATGGGGAGGATTGTGATAACCTGAGAAAAAATAGCAAAAACAGATGCATGATTAGCAACAATTAACCTCCCTTAAGAATGACTTTAATACTCTTATCCAAAAAGTGAGGAAAAGATGTCGCCTCCGCGCCAGCTCTTCGCAGAGTTCCTCAGCCCGCCCAGCCTTGTGAGCACACCTTCCTGGCTTTCACCAGCCGCACACTGCGTGTCAGGCGACTGTACTCTGGGCTCCTTCAGGGTGCGTCCGAGCGTGCCACCCTGGAGACGGCAGACTTGATCAGCCTGGGGCCTGCTGCTGGGCAGGCTCCGCCCCGGAGCACAGGCCGGGGCCTGCCTGTCGCCAATGAATGTCTGCTGGGCCCGGGCCGTCCGCCGCCTGCTTGGAGATGTTGCTGCGATGTCCTCCCCGTGGCCACTCGGTTGTGTTCCACTCGGCCTTTGCCCGCTGGGATTCAGCCTCCTCCTCGCTTGGCTCCACGGCATCCCTGTCGGGGCATGGGAGGAACTGGGAGGAACTGAGCAGGGACGGCTCGGTTAAGAGGCCAGACACTGTTGGCTTTGCAGTTGTTGGAGAGTTAAGTGTAGTTCATGTACCTGTTGTTTCCCATTGAAAAGTGGCTCAAGAACTTTGCCACTCTAGAAAAATCTCAAGTAAAATCTTGTTTGGTCACCAACACAAAGTTAGAGGTGTTATGAAGATAACATCTGTCTGGAACTGTTTGTCATTTATGGAATCAACTTTCCTGTTTTATTAACAGAAATTCATATTGAAAAATCTTTCCAGGGGCTGGCGAGATGGCTCAGTGGTCTAAAGCAGTTGCTTAGGCAACCGCAGGGACCACGCTTCAATCCCTGGCACCACATACTGTGCCAGCCCCACCCCCAGGACAGGCTGAACCTTCTAAACCACGAAATCCACCTACCTTGAGGGACTCTATGGTGTAACTCAGTAGTTAGGTGTTCGCCTAGTGCTGCCTGTTATTTGACACTCTTCAGTGTCAGGCTCCCTGGTTGCCCACCTTGACCGACAAGCTTCGGGCGCTGATCTTCCTGTCCAGTGGCCACTTCCCTAGAGACTTAGTGTCTCTTCCTGCCGCACCACTGTGTCAGGCCCTAGCACTTCGCTAGTGCACACAGTGATCCTGATCAGTAGTGCATTCTCCCTGTCAGAAAGGATTTAGACTCTGGAAGATTACCAGCCATACTGGCAACCGCCCTAGTTCCCGGTCTGACAGTCTGACACCGATATGGTCTGGGTAGTGCTCTGGGCTCTGAGAAAGTGATGCGTGGGACCTCCTTGCGGACACGGGCTCCTCTAGAGTGGCAAAGCGAGATGCCCCCTTGCTCTGGGGCCTCTAAGCCAGGACGCTGAGCTTGCCACCTCACTGTTTTCCAGTTCCAGCCTCTGTCCTCGCCTCAGTCTCCATTCCCCACCACACCCACCTCGAGGCGGGCCTTGCACCGGACGCTGTCTGACGAGAGTATCTACAGTGGCCAGAGGGAGCACTTCTCCACCTCGAGGGCCTCCCTGCTGGACCAGGCCCTGCCCAACGACGTCCTCTTCAGTAGCACGTACCCTTCCCTTCCCAAGTCGCTCCCTCTGCGGAGGCCTTCATACACCTTGGGAATGAAGTCCCTGCACGGTGAGTGAGCACCCCCAGTGTGCTCGGTGGGGGTCCCCAGAGGAAGTCCTGCCTGCATATCCCTCCTCCCAGCCACAGCGGGCAGCTGGCATGCTCGCTGTGTACCCAGGTTCCGGGGCCTAGCCCAGACCTACTGAGTTTGAGTCTCCCAAGTGGTAGGCAGGGAATCGGCGCTTTTATCTAACAGGCCAGTTGCCATTAGGGCTGGCCAGTCAGCTGCGGCCAGCTGAGTCACTTGTCGCCTTGCCGCGCCCTGCTTGCCAGGACTCTGCAGAGCCCAGGCTGGCCTGCACCCGCTCTCTATTCAGGCCGCTCTGGGAGCACCGTTGGTGTCCGTGAGCAAGCGTTACTTAGGAACACGGCTCCCCGATCACACTTGCGATTGGCTCACGTTTCCTCTGTGACCCGCTGCAGCCCAGTCGGGTGAAGGGGCATGCCCTGGGGCTTTGGATTTGAATTTATCCTCTTTGTTCTCCTCTCTGTCCACGTGCAGTGTTCCACACCTTCCCTAACAGCCCCGGCTCAGCCCAGCAGATGCTTAATATGGGGCCCGTGTTTCTGGGCTTGTCACCCACACTGCTGCGGTCCATCTCCCTGCTGGCCGCTTTCCTCACGTGAATTCTGCCGTAGACTTTGTGTATCCCTGTGCATTCCTGCTCGCAGGGCGGCCTCTTCTCTGGAGCTCCCACCCTAGCTGGGCATGCCCCTATCTGCGTCCTGCTCAGTGACAAAGCACCCTTTGCCCTGCCCAGCATGGGAGACACCCTGCAGGGTTCGTGCCACCGCCCCAGCCCACATGCAGCCTGAGTCCAGAGTCATCGATACTAAGCCCACATTGGTACATGAGGGGACCACCTTCTTCCACTGGACGCAAACAATGCTGTAGCAGCCGCTTTCCCTGCCCCTTCCATTTTCTTCCTTTCCCCCCGCGTTGGGGGCCACTCCCTGGCAATACCATTATTCTTGCCACTTCCTGCCTACCTGGAGTGCTTCTCTGCAGCTTTGCTGGGGATTCTGTCTTTGTTTCGGTGATTCCTGCCATAAGAAGAGTTCCCGCCTTCCTGTCCACACCACAGTGGGCCGCCTGCCTTCTAGAAGCCTACATTCCAAGAGCTCCACTCAGAACTGCAGCTCCACCTGGTCACTGGACAGACTAGGAAGCAAGGGGCCAGGGAGCCCACAGAACCCTGGGGAGAGGGAAGGGAGGGAACAGGAAGCCTACTCAGGCCCTTGCCGTCGCCTCTGCCAGCTTCCCCGAGAGCCACGCAGCACCGTGGAGATTTCATGCTCTGAGCCACGTTTGTTGGCTGCCATTGAATGTGTTTAGAGAAATGGAAGGGTCTTTTCCTTCCTGCTATTTGGAAATTGGACCCCAGAGATAAAAGTGCTTAGGATTGTGATCACAAAATACCTGTTTGCCTCCTTAGGCCTGAGCCTTGGTGGAAACTCAGATAGTAGAGCTGAGCATCTACTGTTCGCTGACTTCCACTCACTCGTAAGCTTGCTAGTTCTCAGCACATTAGTAACCAGCAGCTGCACTTCAGAGCAATTCCCTGCCCTAAATTTACTCGGGCACAGCAGATGAAACTTTCCAGCCCCTTACAGACAGACATCTCTGGAGTGCCCCAGCCTTGGAGTGCGCTCAGCGTCTGCTCTCCCTTGCGCGGGCTTCAGGGTTAGCCCCTGCTCTCCCGGCCTCCCTTTCTCTTGTCCCCTTGGTGAGCTCAAGCAGTGGCAGCAGGTCAGTGGCCTAGCGCAGCCCGCACATGCATCCTCCTGCCCCAGGCTGGGCAGGCTTACTGTTAAGGTGTCGGTTGTTGAAGGTTTTGCAGACACCAGGTTGTCACCTTAGGTAGAACTGGGAGTGTTGGGTATCGGTTAAGCCAAACCGATCCAGCTTGCTGCTGAAGCACTGAGCCTCGGGGAGAACTGTGCCAGTCCCAGTGCCAGCGCTGCAGGCCCTTCCTGGACTGGCTGCGTAGGAGCCAGGCGTCACGCTCGCACCATTTACATACCCCCAGCTGTGGGCACACGTGCGCCTTCCCAGGCTTAGGGGGCAGCCGCGGGCCGGCAGTGCCTCTGGTGTGTCCTTCACCAGTCCCAGGGATGGAATCCATAGATCCTAGCTCCGAGGCCAGGTGAAAATAAGCCTTGTGTCTGTTCCTCCAAGAGTGGGTGCCTCTGGGCTTGTCCCGAAGTCCAGATCCCCATGGAGCAGGCCTCTTCTTTCCAGCCAGCATTGTTCAAAGCCACCCTGGTCCCCTCTACACATACACAGCTCCCTCGGAAGCAGATGTGTGGCCTCGGTGCAAAGTTAACTGTCCCGTGACTCGTTCAAGGGGAAACGTGCTGGGAGTTCATTTTAAAAATGAACACAGGCTGAAAGTGCCATCATACTGATTCCGGTACCAAGTGGCTCAGAGGCGCTGTGCCAGGAAGTGGGTTCCTAAGCAGCTCTCCTGTGGGCAGCAGCACTACCCCGGCCTTGTCCCCTCCTCCAGGAGAGTTCTCAGCCTCCGACAGCTCCCTCACCGATGTCCAGGACACCCACATGCAGCCCGTGCCTGACCCTGGCCTGATGCCCCTGCCTGACGCCGCCGCAGATTTGGATTGGTCCAACTTGGTAGACGCCGCCAAGGCCTACGAGGGTGAGTCCGCTGAGAGCACACTGCAGGGTCGCGCTCACAGCTGCTCTGATGTGCCGCGGTGGCACCCACGCTTCACCACCACGCGGAGCCCGGCCAGCCGGCAGCTGTGGAGCCCTGAGGGGCCTCACCAGCGGGCTTGGTGTTCCCTCCGATGCAGCACCCGCCCACTGGGAAGCATGCGCATTAGGGGCCTCTCCTCACCTCGCGAGGTCATCTTACATCTTACAGCTGCGCTGGTTGCTGCCCTTCACTGAGGCCAAGGCAGGAGGATCACAAGTTAGGATCCCGTATGGGCAGCTCAGTAAGACTGTCTTACAACAACATGTCTAGGTTTGAGCTGTTGTGCCACAGCCACCCACCCAGACGCAGGACTGCTGCAACATGCAGGCGAATCTACCAGCCGCCACGTTGGATCTGGACCGCAACGTCCTCGCGTGCTCTCCCTGTGCGGCAGCGCGTCTGGCCATGGCCAGCCTGGGTCGCACGCTTTGTGCTGCGGAAGTCCAGCGCCTCGGCTGGGGTGACATGAGCGTAGTACAGTGCCAGGGCGTGAGATGTCCACCGTCTTGCGTGCAGTAGAGGCCTAAGATGATTATTCTGAAACTCCTGGTGGTGAAGTGTGCCGTATCTTGTGATAGCAAGTACCTACATTGCTGCTTTTAGCTGGGAAACATGGAAGTTGCTGTCTGGTCAAGTTTCCATTTAGGTAGGAAATTTACTAGGCCACAGAATGCAGAGCTGGGCCAACTGACTGCCCACTGCCTCCATGTTTACAGAGCTGACCGGAACTCCTTAGCACGGACTTGTTTTTTTAATTTGTTGGCTAATCGCCTTCATACGAATTTTACATGGGGCTACTTGGAATGAGAGCTAAGGCTCACCAGAGTGGTCAGCCATGTTGTCCAAAGCTTGCTTGAAATAGTGTTGAGGAGCTGAGCCCTAAATCTGGAGTGCACTTGTGTCAATCAACGGAAAGCCTGGGTCAGGGAATCTGGCGCAAGACCCAGAGTGCTGCTGTGAATAGCAGCTGCGCCGAGGCTGGACTGGCTTGCGCTGATTTGGCAGCGATTTCCGGCGCAAGCCTGTTCTATTGGCTTGCCGGGCTTGTAAGCCAGTTGTGTATGGCAGGTGGATGACCCGGATGTGCGGATCTGAAATGCTAAGAGGCTTCTCTGTCCTCGTTGCAGTCCAGCGAGCCTCGTTCTTTGCTGCGAGTGACGACAACCACCGCCCCCTGAGCGCGGCCTCCAACAGTGATCAGCTCGAAGAGCAGGCTCTGGTGCAGATGAAGTCATATAGCAGGTTGGTCGCACAGGGCTGCCCACTGCACCGCCGGAGAGACAGGCGTGGCCTAGCCGGGTCGCTGGGCCCCAGGAGAGACAGGCGTGGCCTAGAGAGTGGCTGGGCCCCAGGAGAGAGAGGCATGGCCTAGAGGGTGGCTGGGCCCCAAGGAGAGACAGGCGTGGCCTAGAGGGTGGCTGGGCCCCAGGAGACACAGGTGTGGCCTAGAGGGTGGCTGGGCCCCAGGAGACAGTCGTGGCCTAGAGGGAAGCTGGGCCCCAGGAAAGAGAGTTGTGGCCTAGAGGGTGGGGCATGCAGGGAGCGGCTCTTGCTGCTGGGTGATTGAAGTCCCTTCCCTGAAGGCTGCCAGGACGATTAGGGACCCAGGTGTCCGTGAAACATGGTCAGAGGCAGACCATAGGGCTGGTGCTCCGTGCAGTGCACTGTGGGACTGGAGACCGGCGGCCTCCTGAGCAGCCTTCCTGGGACACGCTGGCAGGGAGAGGCCCGGTGCCGAGAGGCAACATTTGCACTTAGCGCCAGGACGGCTGACGTGGGCAGAGTGGCGCTGAGGTTGGCTCCTGGGAGCTTAAAAATGAAAAATGTTGTGCAGTCAGAAGGAAGCCCAAGGCACACTTTCTTCCTGACGGAACCGTCCAGGAAGGCACGTTTCAGAGTCGCAGGAGGGTGTGGCACATGCTCTGCTCTTGTTGAGTGCAGACCGAGCAAACGCAGCCGAAGCTCAGGGCGCAGCTGATGACCGCAGCGAGAGACGCGCTGCCAGGAGCAGTGCGGCGGGTGCGAGAAGCGGAGGCTTTTTTCTCTTGAGTATTTGCCCGTTTTGGGGAGAGATTAACAGCAGTGTGTCCTTATGTAAACAGGTGTTTCATATTCACCAGAGTACTGGCCCTCGCCACCCTGTTCCTCAGCACTGTCAGTGTGCCCTCAGAGGCAGAAGTCGTTAGGAGCCTTGAGAGTGGCGTCCGTCCCGAGGGCCAGAAGGGTGCGCTGCCCGGGCTGCTGGCCTCCCTCCTGGGTGTGCCACCTCTCTGGCCTTGGCCCAGCCCAGAACTCACAGGCCACGGGCCACGGTGTGCAGTGGCGTGGTGCATTCTGCCACTTCCCCTTCACCCACCCACTGCTGGCTATTAACGGGCCCTGGCTCCGGGGTTCAGAGGGCACCCTTCCTGCCACTCTGGACTTCCACTGGGGCTTCTTGTAGACATAGAATAAGTACAAGGTTTTGGCGCAGATCGCTAGAGCCAGGGACCCTGACTTGCACTCGGGTCTGGAGGAGCTCCCTATCCCTGTGCAGCCTCTGGGGAGAGGCAGCTGCTTGCTTTCCCTTGGGTGGTGTCAGAGTCTCTGCTGTGCTCTGCGGTTGTGGGATTGGCTGAGACTCTCTGGGAAACTGCGGGCAGTTTGGATTCAGGTGGAAGGGACACAGAGCAGTCCCCAGGGGTCCTTGTCCCTCTGTCCTGTCTGATCAGTTGGTGGCCTTCTGTCCTGTGGCAGCCCACTTGGTGCAGCAGTATTAGCACTTAATAGAATGCAGCTTAAATAAAGCAAGAAGAGAACGTCTGCCGATCGCAACGGCAGACGTTAGACATCAGCTGTGGCTGGCAAGCTTTTGAAGCATGGTGTCTCACTTGTAAAATATTGATGATACGGAGCTCAGGGTTGACCCAGCAGAGTGACCTGGCTGCTGCTGCTCAGGCGGCTGCAGCCCATTTGCTTGGGAACCGGGCCGCCCTGAGCCCTGGGGCCAAGGTCACATCACCTTACCCAGTGGGGCTTTCCCCAAATGCACTTAGAGCTCCCCGAGGAATCGTTGTGCTGTGGCATTGTGGTGTCCGTGTGGTGTCGGGAAGCGCCCCTCGTGCCGCCAGGGACCTTCCTCCCTTGCTGCCATTTCTTCGTCAGGAGATGCAGCGGTTTAGGAAGCAAAGCTCCTGATGAGCAGTTGCTCGAGCCTGTGCGAGTCTTCTGTTAAATCGCCCTTGCCTTTGCTGAAGCTAAACTGCACGTTGTTTTGCCATGCCAATTGGACATGGAAAACTCTTTACAAGAGCAGCCTCCTCAGATTTGCAAAACGGGAAAGACGATGACCAAAAGGAAAGGAAAACCCAGCCACAGAGGCTCCTGCCAGTGCAGCCTTTTGTTTCTTGTTCCCAGCAGTAAAGACTCCTCGCCCACCCTGGCTTCTAAAGTGGACCAGTTGGAAGGGATGCTCAGGGTGCTTCGAGAGGATCTGAAGAAGGTAAACATGTTGTGCGCGCACGCCGCCTGCGGGAGCAGTGTTGCTGGGTTGGTGGGGGTGTTCCTGCCACGCAGCCTCCCTGAACGCACATTCAAGGGCGTGTGTGGCCAAGGCCCAGTCGTGGTGTGGAGGCCTCTTGACATGTGCAGAGAGCCGGTTCCTCTTGTGAGAGGCTCTGGAGCCCATTGAGCCTCTCCGGCCCTCTCTAGGGTCTCAGCTGCCCAGACCCTAGGAGTCTTCCTTCCTTTCTTTTGCACTGGGATTGCTAAACATTGTGCTTCTTGGGTATTTGATTTTATCAGGATAGTCACCACCAAAACAAGATTAACAAAGTCATTAAACTACACAGCCGTGTGTTTACACTCTGGCTCCTCCCGGGCCTAGCAGGCGTCGGCCCCAGAGTGAGAGGCATACAGGGAGAGGGAGGTGATGGGCACGGCCAATCAGAGTGTTCCCTAGCTCATCCAGGAGCTGCGCTGGCGGGGCCTCCCTCTAGCCTAATCCCACCTCCTCCCTCCTAGGAAAAGGAAGACAAAGCCCACCTGCAGGCGGAGGTCCAGCACCTGCGGGAGGACAACCTGCGGCTGCAGGAGGAGTCCCAGAATGCCTCTGACAAGCTGAAGAAGTTCACCGAGTGGGTCTTCAACACCATAGACATGAGCTAGGGCCGGCGAGGGGACTGTGGGACCGCCTGCCTGCGCCCATCCTGGCGTTCAGAGACCCGTCTGCGGCTGCCGCCCCGCCCCCTTCCAGAGGGCACCACGCAGCAACCGCAGCTCAGCGCTCATTGTCTGCCTTTTGTAGAAAAGAAAAACAAAAAAAGTAAATAAAAATTTTAAAAGGTAAAATAAAAGTTTAACTGCAAAAATGTGAATGTCTTTATTTTTTTGCACAATAGCTTTATCTGTTATGTATTTAAAAACAGAGCAGACTTAAGCCCAGGGCACCCCTGGCCCCGCTGCCTGTACCCCTCAGCGTACTACTTCAGGTAACCCAGCCCTATCACCCTGACAAATAGCACCGTGCCCAGGAAAATCGTTTTTTAAACTTGTTTATTTGGTGAGAGGGAAAGGCATTTCTTTGTAAAATGCCCTGGGGAGGAGAATCTTCAAGAAAAGGTCTCCCTCCTGGAAGGGTGTGGGCATGAGCCCATGGGCCTCTGCCATGCCCCGGGGCACGCTCCGCTCCTCTGCTCCCCATCCACCCCTCGGCTCTCGACAGCCAGCAGCCCACCGCCCGCTGCAGAGGCCCCTGTCACCTCACTGCCCTGCCCTTCCTTCCCCGGAAGATGGTTCCGTGCGCTCCTCAGATGTGGACTCCTGAGTCCTCCGCAGTGTAGCCTCGTCTATATGCATTTTCTGTGTGTTGTAGTCAAAAGTATATATAGTTTTTGAAATTGTTAACAGGTATAGCAAAGTTTTTCTTAAGTTTATTTAAAGAACTATATTAACAGATTCTCTCCAAAGCAAGACCTCACCAGTGTTTGTAACTAGGAAACGCTACTGACAGACCTTGAGCCATGAATTCTAATTGTCTGTTCGGAGCAACAACTGTAATAAAACGGGCTTTGGAAATCTGCATGCCCCGGTGTGAAATTTAAGCTTGGCATTTTCTGCATCCTTCTGTAGCCATTCAAAGGATTCTGCCGCAGAAATTACCAGTGTGCTGTTTTTCGCGTCTGGTGATGCAGGTTGCTTTGGGCCTGAGGACCAACTGTGCTCCAGAGCCAACCAGGGTGGCTGAGCCGAAGAGGCCCCTTGCTTCCGGCCTCACCTCTCGTGGGCCCTCCGCTCCTTCTGTGGTAGCTCTGGTCTGAGGGAACACTCCGCGCCTAGCAGCATGTGCTTGGAGGTTCCCGTCCTTCTGTCACCGCTGCCGGGCTGTCTCCACCAGAGCGCCGAGGTGACTGCTCCCCCCTCCACCCTCACCCGCTACCACACTTCTATGCTACCGTGTCATCCCAGAATGTAGAATGTCACTTTCCCATGGAATTATTATTTTTCCTGGTCACATTTCTATCATGGAAGTGGGAGATTTCAGAGTGCTTTGTAAAGATCTCGGTTGCTGGCTCCTCTCACTGTGTGTGAAGGAGACTGTACATTGCTTGGTCTGTCTCTGTAAATGAGAAACGCTGCCCCCCCCCCGCCCCCCCAGCATCTGAAGTCTTGCTCAGCCTTCCGGGTTTTGTTTTCTGTTTTCTTTGGGGACCTGGGGCAAGCTATTTATTAGAGTTTTGCAACAGAGTTCTTGTTTAAAGCCTCTAAAGACTACTTGTAAAATTTGAACAATAAAATTCATTTTAAATGCTCTTTTAAACGCTGTGGTATTCTGGCTTGCGGCTCGTGTGGAAGACCACCCAGAAGCTCCCTGGCTCCCCTGCGTCCCCCTCTCCACGCTGGTACCACTAAAGCTGAGTCTTGAAAGTGTCATTTTCAGAAGTTTCTAAGCTTTTTTACTGTGCTCACACACCCTGAGAATTCCTGTTTTGTTATACGCATGACTTAGCCTTTCTGGGGTACTTGGCCATTCCCGGCCTCCTGTTCATCCCCCCAGGGATTTCCCTAACGTTGCTGTTCTCAGACCAGCACAGGCTTGGCCGGCGACTGTGCCCTCGGCTCCGAGTCGGGTGCTGCTGTGTGCGCGGGGAGGACAGACACCTGTTAATATTAGGCTGTGCAAAACATAGTTAGAAAAGTCAGCCTGCTGAAAAAAGTCAGTGCATCCTGAAGTCAAACAGAGCCTGCTCGCTGGTGGTGCAGCTAATTGAAAGCCGATAGGCTTTTCCATGTATTCGGCTCAATGATGTGACATCCTAGGACTACAAATCCAGCATGAGAGTAGATGCCACAAGGAATTAGGATTGACAAACCAAAGGGTCCGTGTAGACCTTGGAGGGCTCACAGGACGTGGAGGGCTGCAGGGCTCAGCGTGTGTGTGCTGGGAGTGCCAGGCACCCTGGCATGCGTGGTGGAACCCAGTCATCCAGGAAGACAGAGCAGCCAGCCAGCTGCCCTGCAGCGGGCGCTAAACTTGAGTGGGGTTCCTGATTCCTTCATAGGATTTCAAGGAAACAGGGCAAGCAGCAATCCAGTAGAACGAGCCCTAGGCCGGTTCCAGTCGGGGTCTAACAGGCAGCTGTCAGATGCTGCTTCCCCAGGGTAGACAGGATCCAGGGCGCTGCTGGAGACCCCTCTCGGCCCGAGTGACTGCCCTGAGCTCTGGGCAGCTCGACATGCCTTTAGAGACTCACGTGCCTTTGAGGATTGTGTCTCTTTGCTAATGCATCTAGGATTCCTTTGCTCTACCCACGGTACTGTGTTATATGGCTGATCTCCCTACACTGCCTTAGAGCCTCTTAGCATATTCCTGAGTGCCCCGCGAGCCCAGCCCCTCATCCCCTGGACATTTCATAATCCAGCATTGAGGAAAAGCACTGCAGAGTGACTGTCTACCAAAAGAATCCAACCCCCTTTGCGCAACAAAACGGCTTGGGAGAGTACGGGCTGCTTACCTCCCACCACAGCACCCCCTCCCTCAGCCCAAGGCCTCCCAGTTCCTGGGCCCTTGCAGCTGTGTCCTGCCTATTCCCTTACCAAATCCGAGCAGGTCATTTCCTTCCCCACACCGCGGACACACCCACCTTTCCTACCCTACACTGCCTGGAGGGAAAGCTCTTAGAAAATGCTCTTCCAACAGCCAACTAAGTTCGCAGTAGCCGCCTGGAGGTGGTCCTTGAGTCACCTGCCTAGTAATGCATTTGAGGGTATTTGAAAATAGTTACTTCTCACAACCTTAAACACTGGTCTGCAGTCTCAGGTGACAGCTGTGCCTAACCAGCTCTTCTTTTGGTTTGAATAAGACAGGCTCGTGTAGACACATTTCAGGTGGAGGAGAGTGTACCTCTCAAAACACTCACTGCAAGCCTCGTCCGGCTTAATGCAAACGACAGCAGCTGCTTGGGTTTTGTTGCCAGGGGCGGCGAGTGGTGATTTGAAGAGGCCTGGGGTGGGAGCCGTGGGGTTGGTCCATACTGTCCGACCGTCCATGCGAGAGATGCCGCCTCGAGCCTTTCTGCACCTAGGGCAAAGTCAGTGCCAGTGGATACCAGCGGCAGGCAGCAGGTTTTGTGTGCAAGACGAGTGGGAAGTGGGTAGCTCTGGTGCCCGAGGCCAGGAACGGCCTGGGAGCAGCGCCACAGAGCCCTCCTCCCTGCTCCTTGTGTAGTGCATGCTTGCTCTCCTGAGATAAGTTTATCTCGAATCACAGAACTGTGATGGACGGAGATCCCTCGGGGCCGCAGCTCGGCCTCACAGCCGAGACCTGACGTCCTCCTCGCTGTCCTGCCCTGCGTCCAGCCATCTCGGCCGCTCCATTCCAAGTGCTTCCTGTAATTGAGGGACAGTTTGCCTCCCCTTAGTCTTCACGGTAGTCATGTGTGTTTGCCATGCGCGGTGATCACAGGTAGCGTGGAGAACCTTCATTCCTTTTCATCCCCTGCTCCTTGGCCCCTCCCAGCCCCAGGCCTTGGCCCCTCCCTGCCCCAGGCCTTGGCCCCTCCCTGCCCCAGGCCTTGGCCCCTTGCACTTGCACAAGGCCCGTCTTTGCGAATCTGTCACTGATTCGTGAGTGACGTGATCGTCACACAGATCTGGTGTGTGTGCACTTCAACGCCTTTACTCTTTGCAGCCGGTTCCATCCTAGTGCTTCAGATTATACAAAGCTAAATTCGTTTGCCCAGGGGTCAGTGAGATAGCTCAGCGGTCTAAAGCACCCACTTAGGAAAGTTTAGGCAACCACAGGGACCACCGTTTGATCCTCGGCACCACATGCTGCGCCAGCCCCACACTCAGGGCAGGCTGAGCCGGCCATAATTTAAAAAACAATTCGTTTGCCAGATAATAGCCACTCATCTATTGGAAAACTCCTCCAGGAGCAGAGCTGTCCCTTTCCAAGGTCCCCTCCCATACCGTGGGTCCCACCTCCTTCCCCCTCCCCCCGCAATACCATCAGCAGGCACGCATTAGGCTCCTGGCAGCAGCCCCATGAGGCCGATGCTGCACAGGGTGTGAGGAAACCACAGGCCCAGACAGCCCAGGTGCGTGTGCAGCCAACAGCTCGTGAACGGTAGGCCGAGACTCAGAGCTCGGCCTCCGATCCCAGAACCAGCCCTCGGCCACGCTCTCCACCACCTAGCCCCTGCGTGGCCTGGGAACGCCAGGCTTGGAACATCATGGGCACCCGTGGGAGGTGGGGTGGGATCGGATGGCCGGAAGACGACTGCGAGCGCACCTGGGGCTACAGAGCCCCAGAAGCCGCTGCTGGGCAAAGCTGTTAGCAGGGGACTGGAAGCGACCCCGCCTCCTCCTTCAAGTAGTACAGATTCTGCCCTATTCAAAGCCAAATCTGGAGGTCGGAGAGGCTTCAGGACTGGAGCTGCAGGTCCTGAGGCTTCAGAATTTATGGGCAGCCCCTGGGAGTTCCAGCCCGGAGACCCAGTATTAACACACCTGCGCAGAGCTGCAACCTGCATCTTAACAAGCACCCAGAGTGCCTAAGACGCGGGAGGCTCCTGACTCCTCAGGAAACCGCCCTGAGTGTCAAGCCTGGCCAGCTCTCCTGGCCCAGGGAGCCACCCATAGCCTAGCGTTAAGGGTCTCGAAAGGCCCGGATGTCTGCTGCTCAGAGGGGCGAGACCCAGAAAGCCGTTCCATGAGGCAAAGTCGGGGCCACCTGTTGAGCAGTAATTCTCAGCCCTCCCCACGCTTCCTCAGGTCTTTCTTTTTGAAAACCAAAACGCTGAAGCCAATGAGAACACTGGTTTCAGAACCAACTTTTGAAAGTGTGACCCTTACCCTTACCTTTCTACAGGAGGCGCTACAGTGGTGGCAGCTCTACACTGCGCTCTGCTCAGATCTCGCGGCTACGCGTCCACTCTCTCGGTGCTGTACCACGGTCTGTGGACAGGTAGGAGCCATGGGTCAAAGTTGGTCCCAGTTTTCAGCAGTTTAAAGTTCAAAGGCGAGATTTCCAGCTTATCTTTGTGAGCCTGTCAGAACACTGGCCGAGGCCAGGGCAGTGTGCTTGCTAAAACAACAGGAGCACAGCAACCTAGCACAAGCCCGCTCGCTCTCGCCTGCCCTCCTCAGTTCTGTACAGGGATCAGCACGCTCCACGGCCGGTGTGCTGGGCAGCAGGGCCACGGGCACGAACTCACAGTTATTTGCTTACAACAACTCAGTGCGCTCGGCTTCGCAGAACAGGCAGTCGGGAGGGCTCGGCTGGGTGAATTCTGCAGCTGCCTGGGGCCTCCTCGGGGTCCCTTGGGTCCCGCTCCTGGGCTGGGGCGACCAGGCTGGCTTCGCTCCCCTTCCTGGCACCCAGGTGAGGACGGCGGAAGCCTGAGCCCAACTAGACAGCTCTCCTCGTCCTCCACAGTCCTGGAGCCTCAGACCCTGGGAAAAGGTCCCCGTGCTCCTGAAAGCTAGAACCAGGAACGTCAGCGTGCCCACATGCGCTCAAGCAAGGGAAAATGGCGCTGTCCCACAGCACCTGCAGCCCTTCTCAGGTCCCCGAGGCAGTCCACCCCCCCGGGCGAGGACGCGCAGATCTCGCTGGCGCTGCAACAGCCGGGCTCGCCCCTCCTCCTGCCATCCGTGGACAGCAGCCCTCAATGTTAGCTTTTTTTCTCAGGCCCAGCTCTACCTGCCTGGTGCTTTGCATTAGAGGAAGACCAGCAGAGGGAGTGAACATCTCCCTTCACCCCAAACCAGCTCCCCACTGAAACCGAGAGTCTCCACCCAGAGCCCCCAAGGCCATGGCTGACAGTTGTTTCAGTTGCCAAGGGGCCTGACGCCCGTGTCAGTGTCACTGGCAGGCTTTCTGAGCCCTGGTCAGGCCGGAGTCAGCCCCTGATCTCTCCTAAGAATGCATTTTGCAGGCTGCACTTCAGAGCTGGCCAGAGGCTGGGTGTAAGGACATCCTGAGAGGTGGCCTGCAGGAGGGAGGCGGCCCCCAAAGCTCCCAGCCAGACTGTAAGGGAATCTTCCAGCGGTGCCCCACGAGAGGCCCCCAGTTCCCATGTGCAGGCGCACAGCACCCTCTGCCTGCCATTCAGAGGTACGGGTTGTTCTGTCACCTGAGGCCGGGCAGTCTTAGCTCTGGGTCCCCACTTATCTTGTGCTCAGCTGCCGGCTGCCTGCAGCGGGCAGAGAAAGGGCAGGAAGGGGCAGCTGGAAGCAGAATCAGGCGCAGTCCTCAGATGTGGGGAAAGACTCGACCGAGGTTCGTCACGAGGCCCTCCTGCGCCACTGCGATGGTGGCGGGGACCTCGCCTCCTGCCTGAAAGCCTCTCAGCTCCCCAGGTGTCTGCTCCCAGCCCCCCAGGGCTGAGCCTCCCCTTTTGGGGGTGACAGTCAGCGTCCAGGGCCAGGCAAGGCCTCCCCAGGTGCGGCTGTGACGGTGTTTCCTCTCCTTTCATTGGAGGCTGGCAGCGTGGTGGGGGAGGGGTCTGCGCAGGAGGCGGCTGTGAGCGGCCGCACCGCGCTTGGCTCTGCGTGAGTCTCGGGAAGCCCAGGACCCACGGGCGGGCGGATTGCAGACACGCGGATGTTCCCAGCCTGAGCTCATCGCGGGGAGTTGGAAAATGGTCCACGTGTTAGAAAGCACTAGGTGAACCCAGCTAATGGTAACAGAGATAGCTTTTTTTTTTTTTTTTTTTCATTAAACTTTGCTTTGATGGATCTCAAAATTCTGTGACAGATTTTGGGTTGTTTCCACTAAAAAATATTGATTTTAAAAACTAATAACTTGGCCCAGCAGGATGGCTCAGCGGTCTAAAGTGCCTGCTTAGGAAAGCTTAGGCAACTGCAGGGACCCTGGTTGCATCCCTGGCACCACGAGATGTGCCAGCCCCGCCCCCAGGGCAGGCTGAGACAGCCATTAAAAAAACAAAACAAACAAAAAAAAACTTAAAAAAGAAAAATCCAAGCTGGGCGTGGTGGCTCACGCCTGTAATCCCAGCACTTGGGAGGCTGAGTCAGGAGGATCGGTGCCAGTTTGAGACCAGCCTGGGCTACAAACGTGAGCTCAAGGCCATCCTCAGCTGCATAGCGAGACCCTGTCTCAAAAAGACAAAAAAAAAAAAAATCCAGAAACGAATAACTGCAAACTGCCATACACGAAAAGAATTGTCAACAAAACATTCTCCTTTCCTTCGGAAGGTTTTATGATGCATTGCTATCCTTAACCAGTCTTTCACTATTAAACTTTAATGGCCAATTGGGAGAAACAGTTCTGAGACCGGTCTTCTGCCACTGATTAAGAGTAGGGTGGCAGGTGTTAGGGGTAATATTCATTTAGCCCTCTGAGCTTTCTGGGCAGACATGGTGACTTAAAAAAAAAAGTTTAGCCTGAACTGCATAGTGAGACCCTGTCTCAAAAAGACAAAAAAAAAAAAAAAAAAAAAAAAAAAAGTTTAGACGCTTGACGTACAGGAAAACTAGGATTCTTTATTTTATGTATTTGGTACAGGCTCTACAGCGTCTCACTAGGCAGATCAGACTCGTAGTAGTGACCCTGCTGGTTTCAGCCTCCCAAGAGCTGGGATTACAGGCACACACTATCATACCGGGTCTCTATTACTATCTCAGCCCACCCCAGGGGCCGGGGTGGGCTGGCATGGCAGGGATTCTTGTTTCTTAAGAGCAATTTACTCCTAAAGACAGATTGCCCTACATGTAACAGCTACATACAAAAAAGTTATAAAATTGTCCTCGGTCTTACAATAATAAATGAAAAAATTAAAATTCTCCAATCAAACAAGGTATGCAAGGAATTTTATGTTGCTGTCTTTTCTGTTGAAACAGTGAGAGCAAAATAATAATACTCCCTGGAGTATAAAGACAGGAGCCGGGGAGTGTGCCACTCATGGAGAAAGGGGGTGATCTTCCCAGAGCCAGTGATTCCCCAGCCCATCTACACTTGATGCTAATTAAAACATATTGTTGGCCATTTAGGAAAAAAAAAAAAAAGCAAGCCGTATGCCTGTGCACATACACCAGACACGTTCTGTACAATAAGGGAGCGGGCAGGGGTGAATGAAAGAACAGAAAGAGCTATACCGTGGTGGGATGTGTGGAGTCAAGTTGCAGTTTTCTGATTAAGAATGTATCGTGGGTCTGGAAGAACAGAGTTCTGGAGTGCAGTGGTTCCAGGCTCCCTTTGCCCTGGACACGTCCTGTCTGCTGTGGGAATGTGTCCACTGTACCTTCACCTTCCATTTCCAACTGTGCCGGCGTCTCTGTTTCGTTCATGGGCCATCCATCAAACCAGAATCTGGCCTGCCTCCTTGACAGACCCTGCCGTTCACATTAGGCTTTCATTCCTGCACTAAGTGGTGGACGCTTCTTAATCTTTTCTTTTTTAAAACTTTATTTTTTTAACATATTTAGTATAGGGTCTCACTACATAGCCCCAACTCATAGTGATCCTCCTGTTTATATTTTTTATTTTATTCATTTATTATTATTATGGCTGGCTCAGCCTGCCCTGCGGGCGGGGCTGGCGCAGCATGTAGTGCTGGAGATCAAACCGCAGTCCCTGTGGCTGCCTACGCTACGCTTTCCTAAGCAGGTGCCCCAGACCGCTGAACATGGCTCATGCTCAACCTTAAACTGCACCACGAACCCTCCTCCCCCGCCACCTTCCAATTAGTGTAATAGTTGTTCTCAGCTGAGTTTCCTTCCTTGGGCTTTTCGCTTACTCCCAAGTCTTCTTAGCTACTGCTTCACAAAAGAGGTGCCCAGTCCGCCCAGAACGGCACGCACGCTAGCAGAGACGTCGTTCATCAGAACTGGCCGAGCTTGGGCCCTTTGCTTTGGCTGCTGTGCGCACCCCTCCCAGGAGATCTGGGACCCTCAGCTGCTCCGCATCCCTGCTGGGGCTGAGGAGGACGGGGTCAGGGGAGGAGAGGACCCAGGTCTGTGGGCATCTAGATGGCTCCCAGCCCACTGAGCCTGACCCAGCCAGCGCCTCAGAAAACCCAAAGAGAAGCATTGGAGGTGGGTGCAGGCCCTGGCTGCATCTCGCTGGCTGGGCCACAGCTGACCTGCCTGGCCTCTGCCCCATCACCACGCTGCGCGCCATAGCCTTGGTGCCCTTTGAAGGCCAGTTGGCAGAAAGGAGCACGGTGCTCCGGCCCTGGTGACCAGTGGCCCTACCCCAGGGCAGTGTTCTGGAACTTTCCTCTTTATGCAAAGCCAGGGCCTGCAGGAGGGTTTGGTGTCGCTCGTAAATGTCAGCAATCTGGCCTTGACCGCTTCTGCCTATGGGACAGTTGCAACCACGCTGAGCCACTGCTCAGCACAGCCAGCCCCTCCACACTTCCGCTTCCACGTCTGACTCCCTTGACTGCGGAGGGCAGGGCTCACGTGGCTGGCTGAGGCTCAGGACAGGATCTGTGGCCACCAAGGTGACATCTAGGTGCTCTGTGGCATCTCTGGGCGGCCAGGTGAAAGCTGGGAGCCCTGCTGCTGCAGAGAGGATAAGTGTGTGGGGCCAGGGAGACCTGGGCAGGGAGTGAGAGTGCCGGGGTCCCCGAAACTTCCCGGGAAGAATCTTAGGGAGCTCCCAGCGCCCGCTTGCAAGCTTTGGAAGCCCCCCTGGGCGGCAGGAGCCCGAAAGCCTGGCGCTCCCCGGCTTCGGCAGTCCGCTTCTTTCTTTGCTCCGCTCACCATGGAAATGCAGCGTTGCGGAAAAGGACAGGCACAAGAGTCCCCTCTTTCTATTATCTGGGAAGAAACCTTCAGCTCGGGGTGCGAGTGAGGGGCAGGTGCCCCACTGCCCAGCAACGCCTCAGCCAAAAAATATCTTTTTAAATACCAGGTACCCTCTGAGAGTTGGTTATAACGCGCTCAGCTTCGTCACCCTAGGGGACTGCTTAGGGAGGATTCGTCCAGGGCTGCGGAGTAGAGCTGCTCTGGCTTCCGTGCACCCTGCGGAGGCCCAGAGGGAGGCGCTGCTCAGGCGGCTCCAGGAGCAAGGACGCCCAGAACAGGCATCAGGCTGAAGGGTTCGGGGCCGTGCGCTGGCCAGGGCTGCAAGGAAGCCAGGCTCTCGGGGTGCAAGGTGGGAAATCCGCAGACGCCGCTGCGACCTCGCAGCCCTGCGCACCGCGGCGGTCCCGGGTTCCGCGAGCCCGGCCTCCGCCGGGAGGAGCCCTCGAGCCTCGCAGGCGCCGCCCGGGCTGAGCGCAGGTCTGCAGCGCGCGGCGGGCTCCCTCTGCTGGCCGCATGGAGACTTGCTGCGGTGGGTCCCACGGGAGACCGGGCGGCAGCAGCAGGGAGCGCTTCCGCACGGTGGGCTTTCTAGGGGTGCGGGCGCCTCTGCTTACGCCATGGGGCCCTATGCCATGCATTCACTGAGCCTGCGCCTTGGAGCGCAGCCCCCTGCGAGGGTTTCTCCGGGCACCTGCAAGGGCGAATTTGTGCAAGGCTCTTCCTCCCCCCCCCCCCTTTGCTTCCAGTTCTTTGGTCCCGCAGTGGCGGGCGGAGGAAGGGAGCACTCCTCACTGAGCAGCTCACCTCGCTCTTCATTGCGCGCTTTCAAACCCCTGGCCGCAGCCTCTGCAGGGAGATGTCAGTTCTCCACACAGCCAACTAAATAGAAGTTGATCCTAGAATTGAAATAGTTCTATTTTGAGAAAAACATTTAATAAGATCTCATCTAAGTTGAAATGCTCTCACTAAAAGTTTTCAATTTTTAAAAAATTGATTTACTTCCTATTTTTAAATTATTTTAGCCAGGCGTGGTGGGCCACACCTGTAATCCCCATACTTGGGAGGCTGAGACAGGAGGATCATCGGGAGTTTGAGGCCAGCCTGAGCAGCCTGGTGACACCCTGTCTCAGAAAAGATGAAAACAGTAGTAACTTCACTATTTTAGTAACTTCACTATTTTAGTGAAAATCCTCTTGCTTTGAAAATATGAGCCACCTTAATATTTTAACGTTTATCTTGTGGCCATTTACATTTTTGTGGCATACACGTTACAATGAGAATCACACTGGAAGGCAAATGCATTTTTTAAAAGATCCTACCAAGTATGGGAACAAGATAAGAGAATCGTAGGAAAGCAGTGGGCCACTGATTCTATCCCCGGTGAGCCAGGCGCTGGCCCTGTCCCCTGGGGTGCGCTGAGACTTGGATTGAGACTGGGCATGGTGGCACCACACCTATAATCTCAGCACTTTGGGAGGCTGAAAATAGGAGGATTGCTATGAATCTGATCTGTGTAGCAAGAGTCCCAGCCTACGTCTATATCTTCAAGAATTTTCCTTATTTTATCTTCCAGCAGAGCAAATGCTTCCTTGTTGACATTTAGATCTTTCTTCCATTTTGGTTTTAGTTTGCCACGTGGTGAGATGAGTGGCACCAGGGTCGATCTTCCACAGGTGGATATACAATTTTCCTAGCACCATTTTTAAAGAAGCTAGCTTTTTCTCCAATGTATGCTTTTAGAGTTAAAAAAAAAAATTAGACTCTTCCAAAAAAGGGTTAGTCAAAGAAGGAGCAACCTAAGGGATAGACATTCTTTAGAAGAAGTAAAAATGGTTATTACATGAAAAAAAAGTTCATTATCAATGAACTTGTGATCAATGAAATAGATCACATGAAATGCACATGAAATGCAAATTAAAAACACACTGAAGACTTCTGATCCTGATCCCGATCCCACCAGGCCCGTGTGCTGGCTGGGTAAGGACCCTTGGCCTGCCTCCCCCCTTTCCTTTTTTTTTTTTTTCAACCCCTCTTGCCCAAACTCCAGTACCAAACCCATCACACATCTCGTTTGGCAACCCATCTGGTCCAGGAGCCTAGCAGGACTTCTCAATTCCAGAGCTCCACCTCTACCCACAGACCAGACCCACGGGGCTTCACAGCAGCCAGAAGCCCGAGCTCTGACACGTAGCTGGGAACTTCTGTAGGGGAACCAACTTGGGGGATCCAGACCAAACGCCCATAGATGCCAACAGCATAACATCACCAAAGTGCAGAGATCGCTTCCATACAAAATGATAACAAGGAGTAGGATGCAATCTCAGGGCCCGAGCCCACCCAAATCAAATACAGGAGACACTACCATGGAAGAAAATGGGAATCATGCAGATGAAAACTCTGAATCGGTAGCATCTGAGGCAGACAGACAAGCACAGAAACTTATAGAGCAACTGAGATCAGAGATAACATCTGAAGTAACAAAAAGAAACACATGAAGTGGAAAAATGACTGGAGAAACGTATAGAGGAAAACAGAGCAGAAATAATATCGGAAGTTAACAAAGACATGTCTAAATCAATAGCATCCCAAGTAGGGGAGCAACTACAGAAAAGTAGAGAGGAGAACAGAACAGAAATAATCTCTGAATTAGAGAGAGAAAAGATAACTATAATGAGAGACTTCAATACTACTAAAGAAGACATCAATAAAAAATTAGAGGAGAATAGAAAAATGGTGGAGTCCCTGATGGAGCAATATAGGCAAGAAATAGATCACATGAAACAGTTTCAAAGACATATACAAGAAAATAAAACCTCGATCACAAGTTGGCAGAGCCGTATGAACGAAAGTGAAGATAGAGTCTCAGATCTTGAAGACACAGTTGCGGCCAGTGAAAGAGTAAGGAAGGATCTCTTAAAAACAACCAGAGCCGGTGTGGTGGCTCACGCCTGTAATCCCAGCACTTGGGAGGCTGAGGCAGGAGGGTTGCTGCGAGTTCGAGACTAGCCTGGGCTACAAAAGTGAGCTCAAAAGCCGGGCGTGGTGGCTCACACCTGTAATCCCAGCACTCGGGAGGCTGAGGCAGGAGGATTGGTTCGAGTTCGAGACCAGCCTGGGCTACAAAAGTGAGCTCAAGGCCAGCCTCAACTGCATAGCGAGACCCTGTCCAAAAAAGAAAAAAAAAACAAAAGTGAGCTCAAAGCCAGCCTGAACTGCACAGTGAGACCCTGTCTCAAAAAGACAAAAAAAAAAAAAAACCAACCAGAATGCAGGAAAAAACAATTCAACATCTGCAAGACGATGCAAAAGTGAGCAACATGAGATTAATAGGAATCAG
Organism: Myocastor coypus; assembly: GCA_004027025.1. NCBI lineage: Eukaryota > Metazoa > Chordata > Mammalia > Rodentia > Myocastoridae > Myocastor > Myocastor coypus. Next base: position 54,646 of record PVJA010011232.1, read on the forward strand.
TGAGAAAGAAGGAGTCAATATAAATGATATAAAAAGAATATGGGCCAAAGTAATAGCAGAAAACTTCCCAAATATGAGAAAACAATCGGACATTCAGGTAACTGAAGCATACAGAACTCCAGATAACATCAACCCAAATAAAAATATGCCAAGACATGTAATAGTCAAGATACCAGAAATCCAGCTAAACAATAGTATACTAAAAGCTGCTAGAGAAAAGAAATAGATCACATTGAAAGGAAAACCCATCAGAATAACAGCGGATTTCTCTTCACAAGCCATGAAGTCAAGAAGAGCATGGACCAGAGGGATTCAAGTCCTCTATGAAAACAAATTTCAAGCCGGCTGTGGTGGTGCACGCCTGTAATCCCAGCACTTGGGAGACTGAGGCAGGAGGATTGGTGAGAGTTCAAGACCAGCCTGCACTACAAAACTGAGCTCAAGGCCAGCCTGAACTGTACAGCGAGACCCTGTCTCAAAAAGACAAAAAAAAAAAAAAAAAAAAAAAAAAAAAAAAAAAAAAAAAAAAAAAAAAAAAAAAAAAAAAAAAAAAAAAAAAAAAAAAAAAAAAAAAAAAAAAAAAAAAAAAAAAAAAAAAAAAAAAAAAAAAAAAAAAAAAAAAAA